>JABSTQ010002941.1:0-21351 GCA_013358835.2 Ixodes persulcatus
CTTTTAACACATAAAAAAAAAAATAAAACGTGAAAAAACAGTGCAACACAGAAGTCATACAAACAGCAGTGGACTAGTGTTTTATTGTTAGGGCTATACTCCTTCTGTCAGCGAGCGAAGAGCAGTCTGATAAAATATTAAGTGGAAAAGATTTCTTGGGGCAGTAGACCCTCTTCAAAAGTCCGCGCCGACGCCTGTACCGCCATTGCTTGATCAGATGCTCCCAGCATGCACAGGGCACGAGGACTGAGTGAGCGTTTGTCGAGGACTCGGATCAATCACGCGCTTCGTGTCTAAGGAGTGGCGACCTCCAATGTTGTTCGATTAACTTTTGAATAGGGTATATTCTTTCAGTCATTGTCACTAGCGGCTCTCAACCTCTAGTCACTTAAATTGTCGAACACACAACAATATAGTAGAATGACTTTCCAGTGACAGCTTCCTCCCCACAAAAGGTACAACAAAACTAGACTAAGATAGTTTTTGCGTGTTCGCCATGCAGAGAGGCAGAATGTTGTTTGACGGGTGTTAAAGGGGCTATGCAACATTTTTTTTACTTTGCGCAAATACCGCTTAGAACGGATCCCTGACGTTAATGACCTATGAAACACGCCTTAGTTTTTCACCCGACGCATTAGAAGTCCCAGAAAAAAATTTAAAAACAACGAGCAGCGTTCACGCCCTCAACTCGCAGCCAGAACAAGCGGCCACGTGATCTGGAGCCGATTATATGCCGCCAATGTTGATCATAGCCACGCGCTGGGGTTGGCAAAGCACAGGACACGCGCTGAGTTCCAGACATTGTTATGGCTCGGCTATTGTCGTCGTTGCAGCGATTGGACACGGGCCACTACTCGAATGCTTCTCGAGCTATCAATTATCACGAGCCTAAATCGAGTGCCCACGCAATGCTCGGGTCCAATCTATGAACCGCATTCAAATATCGTCATACGGGTGTACTGCGATCCCCGCGTTACGTCATCGAATTTTGCAAGGGAGAGATTGAATGAAAATGATCGCTTTTGTCCTTGAAATTACACCGCAACAAAGGAGTTTCTTGGCCAGTGGCATTGCATGCGAGTATCCTTGAGTCCCACTAGTGCCAGTAAGCTCGTGTAAAGTGAAAAACATTCCAATTGAATATCGTTGCACAGCTCCTTTAAGCAAGTCGACGAGGCTGGCCGCCAGGCGACAACACGTTAGCGGATATATATTCATGCCGTTTTGTGGCAAGTTACAAAAAACATGTTTACTTCTTGGTTAAAGACAAACTGTACTAATATCCTGTCTCGCGTCGTTCCTTAAGATATAATCGATCTAGTGATTGAAAACTACCTTTTACTGGTATTGTCCGCATTAGTTTTTGTTTTGTCAAGTCTTTGTCGGTGCGTCGCAAACGACGGCGCAAATTATATTTGATTTCTTTTTTGTAAGTACAAACCTTAATTCTGCAAGATGTCGGCTGTATCAACATTTACAACACAATTGGTGCGGAACAGTTCCCGCCGATGGCCTGCTCTTTTCTTTTGGCGGTCCGAAGGCGGCCCGAAGCGCGGTCGCATAGACTGCTGCGACTCTGCCGACCGTGCAAAGAGGGGCGGCATTCACAAAGATATAGCAAGTTTTTTTAGAAGATATAACATACTTCGAACTCCGTATGTGTCTACGGACGTGCAGTACATACCGGCAATCTTGGGATCCGCAAAGCGAGGACGTTGAGATAGGACTGAGGCCCACTGCAGCCCACCTTTATCTAGCGCGATGCACTGGCTGTGGTCCAGCAGATTTTCCTGTAACCGGCGATATGACAAGAATGGCAAGCCGGGTGATGCGGCCCATGCTTCCGATATATAACCTACTTGTTCGTTACGTCTATATACGTTTTTACGCGGCTGCATTTTTGGGCGTAAGTTCCTTTCGCACATCTCCGACGACTATTATACTGAAACTCGAAGCTCCTAAAGCAAATACCTTAAAGCCCGTAGACTAAACGCCAGTTTCCTCGAGCACATATCTTTCAACAAAGCGACAGCTCCCGTTGTCATCCGAGCACACTTTAAGTGGTTGTATGCAATTTTTCGCTGAACTCTCCAAAAGCTTCTTTTTTTTTTTTTTCAAGTTTACAGCCAGCAACATCGATGGTCGCCATTTTATTTGTGCACGAAGCGTGTGGTTGGATCCAATGCCTCGCCGAATGCTGACACAGCACCCGTGGAAAATTTGTACCACCCACTGGCCCGAGGTGCGTGTAGTAGAAAATCCATCATAGAGGCCTTGAGTCTATGCTTCGTTTCGGTAACCGGACAAAAGCTCACCGGACAAAAGCTCACCGGACAGAAGCTCACCGAACAAAATCTCACCGGACAAAAGCTCACCCGTTCTTTCACAGACCCGGACAAAAGCTCACCCCATTTTTTTTCGCTACCCGGGCGAAACATGGGCTGAAATGAAATGCGGACGCGATGGACATTGCATCATTTTTAGGTGAACTTGTACCCCATCCCACGCAAGGGTTTACTATGGTTGATCGAATGCCATTTCGTCAAAACATGTTTTAGAGAACGGGCACGTTTCATTGAGGCACGGTTTAGAGAAATCAGAGCCTCAGTTTAGAGATATGCCGTTTATCGAAAAGGGGACGCTATTCTACTTCGCGCGTGTATCACTGGTGCGCGCGTGTTAACCCAAGCCCCCTGCAGCGCTCCCGCCGCTTCGCGCCGGCAGTCTGCGGCGGCTCATTACAAAAATGTTCACTCTCCTGACTTATCCGTACACGCCGCTTCGCGGTGGCCGAATTCGATAAAAGGAGGCTCATCGCCTTTTTCTCTAAATTTGGTTTCTCTATAAGACCAACATGAAATTTTCTCCTGGTGAGCTTTTGTCCGGGTCTGTTAAAAAATGGGTGAGCTTTTGTCCGGTGAGCTTTTGTCCGGTGAGCTTCTGTCCGGTGAGCTTTTATCCGGTGAGCTTTTGTCCGGGATTCCTTCGTTTCACCCTAAGTCCAGACGAAGCCGACGCTACGAGCTGATTGGACCAATCAGACAGCGTCCGTACCATCACGGTGTTCGCAATGTTTCTGCACGTGCTCTATCATCGTTGAAGCAATCATGCCCAGAAAAAAGCCTAGTGACTCGCGCTTTTGACTCCACTAGATTGGTCCCATTACCTTATAGCCCCATCTGCGTCTGGACCGAAGCTAATACTAAGTATAGGTGGATGCTGCTTCTACAGACAATTAAGAAGAATACTGGGTTGCTCTTTGTTTGGATTCGCTTCGTCCTGGAACAATGTACTTTGGTACCACCCCAAAAAGCGAAAAGCAAAAATCCTCTTGACTTTGGGTGAGTACACAGGGAGTGGTTGGTCTGAGTTTGAATATAGTGTTGCCGGATCCCGCTGTAGATACGAAAGCAACCTATTACCTCAACATTAGCAATTTAGAGAGTTTTTGAATTGCGAAATCGTTTCTTGCCAAACGATGTTGACGCATCACAAACATTGCCGGTTGTTTATATTGCTTCTGAAAGATTATAATTTATAATTATTTAAGTGTAATGTTTTAAATGGTTTCTCGTCCTTCCCTGTGGGTATCTAGGTCGATGATTTTGATAATTTTTAAGTAATTGCATTATTTGAGTTTTTTTTTTTTTTTCTTTTTGCAAGACTACCTTAGTTACTTTTTGCCTCTAGGTAGCCGAGTTTTCGTCTCACACACGATGGCCATGGAAGGCGCGACCATGGGGCAATACAGCCCCGAGAGGACACGTGCTTTTCTCTGACAGCTCGCATTGGGCCGCAGAAGCCGTAGACTGTGTCGCCTGCGAAGTTACGTGGAACGGGGTATACTTCGTGATTTTCTAATATTGACGAAAACTTTCTTCCGCGTAAAATTCACCCCGTGGTAACGACTGCACCACGGATCATAAAAATTTGTGCCGGCGAAATAATTTCGAAACTTGTTGACTTCTGAGTTGTACGTGCAGCACCGCAACACAGTACGCCAAAGTTCGTTTAATCGCATGACATAGCTCAGAAATAAATAAATAAATAAAATTGCATAGCTTTTTGTAGTCTTCTCTCTCTCTCTCCCTCCCCCCCCCCCTTCCCCAGACGCACCGCAGCTGTTATCAAGTTTTCCTGAACACATCACCCCCCCCCCCCCCCACCCCCAACCCCCATACGAAAATCCTGGGTGCGCCAAAGCTCGTACTGCATGAGCGGGTGTGCTTCGCGGGGACACTGAAAACTCGCAGCTCACTTTCATAGCCTGTGCTGGACCAACTTGAAGGTTGTGCAAGTGCGAGCGGCTAGCCTCGACTGCCTTGACTGGAGCACTTGTTGCACGAGCAAAAAGGCTCGTGCAACGCCGAGGCTTCATCCGAAGCAACTAGCTTGCTCTTATAGACGCTTTCAGGCAGCTGTGCATGGGCGCCGCCATAACCGACCTTCAGTTTTTGTTTCCTCTTATTTCGTTCACTTCACTTCATCATTACCACAGCAGGACAGGTTATTGCCACTTTAGCTGCTACTGCGTCCTTCTCCCCAGCATACGCCTTTGCGGAGGCTCGTCAATGCCCGCTTCAGTGGCTAGGAATCTCGGTAAGACAGGAGAAGGTCGGCAATGGCGGCTCACTCTAGCGCGTGTCAGGCGCGTGTTTAAAGCGTCTATAGCATGCGCGGCTAACAGTAGTCCATGCTACGGTTACACGAAGTATAGAATAAAACGGAGTATGAAAAACTACGGTGGGAAAGCGTAATAACGCAAGTTCTAAACGCAAGCCACAATTATTCTATTTTGCTCGCCTGGAGCGCTCCTCAAAGCTTGAGATCTACGTCCTATGCCGAACGACGCATACGTGGTGAGAATGCCCAAGTTCTGCACCCTCTTCGCCAAAATTGCAGAGGTGGCCTAGGCCACAACCAGCCGAGTTGGAGTTACATTATAGAACTGCTTAATTTTCGAAGCAGGAAAGAAAAGAAACAAACAAGCAAAGAGCAGAGCGCGTGCTCTTGGAGCATGCCATTCGGCCGCGTTACAGTTGCTCGGAGGGAGGTGTCACAGATGGCTAGCATAAAAGGGACAGCACGAAGAACTGAATAATGGGAAATCGAAGTTTAAAGAAGTACGGAAACGATATGACATGAGCGCGAGGTCTTTACCACTCGCTTCAAAGGAGACCGGCGAGAAGCGCCATGCGTATCGCGCTCGTGACGTCGATAGTTATCGCAATGCCAAGGGTACTGTAGTTTAGAGCCTTGCCGCTTGGTGGCGTCCAGTAGCGTATCAACTTGTTTTTGAGTGGGGGGAAAACCAACCTTCTCCCCCCCCCCCCCCCCCTTCCCCCGGATCGCATATTTTTACTAGTGATGGACCGAACTTTTGCCGAATCTTGGGATTCGGCGGAGCCGAACCTTTGCCGAACTTTTTTAAAGATTCGACAAAGATTCGGCAAAATGCACTGTTCATCATCATCATCATCATTTATTTTCCATGAGGGCTAGTTGGGCATTATACAAGGGGGTGGCAATAGAACAAAAATGAATAGAACAGTAAACACAAGTATAACACTGTAAGCTAGCTAGGTAGGTTAGATAAAGAGAGGGTAATGGCTTCAACAAATTTAGTAGTATCACTAATAGAAACGATGTTATGAGGTAGTGAATTCCGATCCTTGATAGACAAGGGTAGTGTGAAAGTCTGGTGAGATTCAGTTGATGATCGAATTGGACGTAATTTACATAGGTTATCTAGACGCGGGAAAACACGATGGAAAGGTGATAGCGGTGGTTCTTTGAGGGGGCTATTGTGATAAAAAAAATTCAATGGAGGAGAGAAAGGCGTGATACTCGGCGGCGAAGGGAAAATGAATGAAGGTTAGCAGATTGGAATAATCCTGATTTGCTGGTAAGTAGTTGTTATAAATAAAATGAAGGGCTCTGTTTTGGACGTATTCTAGATTATTTGCATGGTAAAACTGCCATGGGGGGACCATTTAGATGAGGCGTATTCTGACTTCGATCTTATAAGAGTAGTATACGCTAGGCGTTTTACGAAGGGTGTAGCAAGTTTGAGGTTATGTCGCAAATATCCGAGAGAACGGTTAGTATCAGAAATAACAGAAGTTATGTCAGTAGTCCATGATAGGTCAGAGGTGAGATGAACACCCAGGTATTTATAAGATGAGCATACTATTACTTGAGTGTTAGAGAGGTAATACAAAAATGGTGTGGCACGCGAACTGCAGGAAAAGGATAGATTTATTGAAGTTTAACGTCATCTGGCCTTTTTCACACCAATGGTTTACAGACTCAAGGTCTTCCTGGAGAGCATGATGATCGTGGTATGAAAGAATGAGTCGGTAAATGACACGATCGTCGGCGAACAGGCGCACAGAAGAACCTATATTAAGTTGAGATCATTACTCTAGATTAGGAACAGAAGGGGGCCGAGTACGGTTTCCTGGTGGACACCTGACGTTACGGTAGAGGTGGGAGATTTTACGTTGTGAACGGAGGGATATTACTTACGGTTAGTTAGGAATTCAGAAATCCACTCAACAACAGAGGGATGAATATTAATATCGTTAAGCTTTGTTAAAAGACGTTGGTGTGGTACTTTGTCGAATGCTTTGGAGAATTCAATGAAAATGGCGTCGGTCTGAATATTCGAATCGAAGCTTGAATGAATATCAGTAAGAAAGGCGGTTAGCTGGGTTTCACAAGAGTAAGATTTACGAAATCCGTGCTGATGTTCAAAAAGAAGATTATGGGAGTCAAGAAAGTTTATTATATTTGAGTAAAGTATACGTTCCATGAGATTAGATGGAATACTGGTGAGAGAGATGGGACGGTAATTACTTATTATTTGGCGATCACCAGTTTTGTGAACAGGTATTACGTTAGCTATTTTCCAGACTTAACGTTGATATTTAGTTTTTGCTCCCGAAAAAAAAGGTTTATGTTTTTTTTCTTAACCTAAATACAACATGTAGTGCCTATTGACACAGTTATTGCTAAATAAGGTAATATTCTGCAAGATAATTGTATCGGTGTCGCTTTTGTGTGTTTACATGCAATCTTAGTGTCTGCTTCCAGAAAGTGGCGTGACAACGAGGTTGGGTAGTAGCCGGCGCAGTCACGAATCACGCAACCAGAGTTTTGATTTTGAGACCTCATCAGCGCACGCCCGCAAGTGTGTTTACATTGTTAAAATAAAGGCAATCACTGCGTTCTTACTTTCTCTGGGAGTTGCCGTTTCGTGCGCGGAAACAAATGCAGCGGTTGCTGAGCCTTCGCCGGAAGAGATAACAATATTGTTAATATGCATGTTTTTCGATTTGAGTCAATTGGCGTCAGCTTTGCACGAACGTGTGCGTTCCACATTCGCAACGTGCCGTTTTTAACCTTTAAATTTCCGGTTTCTGGTGTTAGGACACACACAGATGTTTAGGAAGATGAGGAGAGTTAGGAATGTCGGATGTGGAACGTCGAGCATGATAGAGAGTTATGTGTTTAGTTTTATGCCGATACATGAAAATCGCAAAATAATATGAACTAAAAAGTAATATTATTCTGTTTTGGCACAAACTACTTGTCAGCCGAAAATAGCATTGTTATAATAATAATAATAATAAGAGTAATAACAATTATAATAATAATAATAATAATAATAATAATAATAATAATAATAATAATAATAACAATTTTATTTGCACAAACTGGAAGGGGCCTATGTGGTGGTGTGCGGCCGGGGCTAGGCAGATAGGTGAAAAGCCTAACGCAGAGCGCCTGCCAGCCCGCCACCACATGTGAAAAAACAAAACCGATATATAAATGTACAGACTATACACACTACAGAAAGTGCATAAAAAGGAAGAAAAGAAGGGGGAAAACATGTATCACATTATGACGCAAATGCCACCTGCATACAATACATTCTGGAAAGCTCTCGCGACTCTGGCCCGTTTGATGGCAGTGGGCTGCAAACACTATGCCCGTGTCCCACTAAAGCGACAGACAGAAACAAACGACAGCGACAAGCCTCAAACCAGAGTCTTTCGCAATTTGAGAGGCTTTGTAGAATAAAGGAGGCTATGCTCAAACACGAGCATCGTGCACGCGAAAGTATCTTTGGCAGCCTTGCAATCGCTCGTGCTTACTTCACGAGCACCGAACGACTGAACGACTGCCAAAGGTACCATCGCGGGCATGCTGCATGGGTTTGGGGCTTGTCGCTGTCTTTTGTTTCTGTCTGTCGCTCTAGTGGGACACGGGCATGAGCGCAATTGTCAGTTGTCAGTCAATGTTTCAACTACCTCGTTGCATCATCAATGGAAAGGTCAAATGAAAATCACGTTATCCAGAATGCACTGCATCATTTGTCACTTGCGCAGTGGACTGCGTAAATTACTGGTCGATCTTTTGTTCTTGAGGCAGAAAATATTGAAGAAAACCACACTTGCGAAAGCTCACAAACGCACAGTTACCGTGTCGCCTACTCCACACCTCACCGTAACCGCTGGTTGTACTAAACTGGGGCCCTAATCTGGACACTTGGCGGAAAAGTCGGCGAGAAATCTGGCGGCTATGATTGGCCGGCGCCAAGGTCAAGTGCGGCGTCGGCCAATCACGGACGCCAGATTTCTCGCCGGCTTTCTCGCCAAATGTCCAGATTAGGGCCCCTGTACGATGGTAACCGCGCGACTGCGCGGCGTCCATTTGCGATCCATGGCCCCGTCGCGTTCGTGCGCGCGCAAAAACATTTCCCGAATTTTCGCCGAATTTTTGCCAAACGTTCCTTCTAAATCTCGGCATGTGCGAAACTTTGCCGAATCTGAAGTTCGGCAGATTCAGTCCATCACTAACCGCAGGTGATAGACCCCCTGCCAACGACGCTCACGCCGGATTGGCTGCTCGGCAACGCGCGGGAAGTTAAATTTCGGATTCGGACAGCGCGTGTATATAACCCGCCCCCCCCCCCCCCCCCCACCTCTCCCCCCGCCTGCGTTCACGCCACTTCGCGGTGACAGTGTGCGGCAGCTAATTACAAAACTATTAACCCACTTAGCCCCCCCCCCCCCCCCCCCCCACCTTCTACCCCCTACACGCCGCTTTGCAGCCGGCAACCCAAGCCCCGCTGTCCCCCAAACACATCCGTATATAGAGTCCCATACGATTTAGTTCAGCAATGTTTCGTCTACAACATTTTTTTTTCAGTGTTAACCGTAAAAACGAAATGTAGCAAATATCGCCAAATGCCTCGACAAAACAAAATGTTTGAGGAAACAAAAACAAGAAGCCCACACCGTGGATAGAACCCGGGTCTGCTACGTATGAGGCAGACATCTTTCAAGTTTCAACTAAGTTACGCTACCGCTTCGGAAACTCGCATTGTAACCACTTCCTATGGTGACGGCGGCAGCGCCTATCTCCACGAACCAGCCAATCCGGCGTGAGCGCCGTATAGGGTTTGTATCGCCTGCGCTTTAAAAATATGCCGCCACGGGTCGGGGGTGGTGCCCTTGGTATTCCTTGGGCGCCGCCGGCCAGTGTTTGCCCTGCCCAGTGGCGGCTGTTTCAGGGGGGGGGGGGGGGGGGGGGGGGAAACACATGCCTTGCACCCCCACTCTGAGAACTGGGGGGGCAAGCGCCCCCTTGCCGCCCCCCCCCCCCCCCCCCCCGGTTGGTTCGCCCATGGTGGCGTCAACGCGTGAGAATCTTGACTAGTAACAATATTTAAAGAATGCGTTCGCTTCACCGTGTTAATTTCACACCGCAGAACTAGTGGTTCGGGGGAACCAGTAAGTAGAAATAACCGTCAGTACCCAGAAAGGGCCCATGGTTGGCTTGAGAGAGGTCCCCGCATCCTCAGATCAAGCTCCTACCTAACGTATGCAAAAGACGGTGATCTCGATGGTGTGGAATGCACGTTGCATAAGCACTGTGGGGTTGAGACTGCAGGCAATGCCAGAACCACGAAATCTCGAGGTTGGAGCTTTGTTCCTCATAACGATCGAGCGCTAACGCTAGAAATGCAGGTTTCAAAGCCCGGAGCGCGGGCTAGCTCGCTCTTGTAACTTCGGCTGCAGCCTCAGCTTATGAGCGTTCTCCGCCAAGTCACATTCAGTTTGTCTATGCTGGAAAAAGCGGTGGAGAAACTGCATCGTGACGTCGCCGGTGGGAGGAGCCAGATCGCTTATATGGGGTGCACTCAAATGAAAACACAATCGTGTTGAATCGTGTAAGAGTATTGAGAATATTTATCGATCACGCCGCTAAACTTGCATCGCTCGAAGAACTTCTTTTTTGTGAGCGCCTTCTCTGCTTGAGTTTGCTGGAAACACAGCCACTTCGATCCGAGGCAATCGATGATAGCGTTGGTGACATCAACAAGTACGCGACTCACCGAGCACTGGTGAACACCAACGTTTTCGTCGCTCCTGACGGTTCCCTGGAAGCCGCCAGCGGCGTAGAAGCGTAGAGCTGCGAGGACTTGTTGTTCGACCGTCAGCACTCGGGGCCCTTCGCGACGCCATTGGAGCTTACCGCGAAGCTGGTCTCACAGCCAGCGGGTCACTCCTTTGGTCAGCCGGTATTCGCCCACAAACCTAGCATCGCTCGTCTCGAAAGCATCCCGGTGATCTCTAAAAACTCGATCTGCTGGCGAACCCAACACTAGAGATGCATATGTTAGGGTCGCCATCTTTTACGATGCAGAACGATCTTAGGCTTCGTCTCGACCACTCAATTAACTGCATCGTCAAAGTGCATCGTGACGACATTTTGACGTCACCGCCAACTGCATCATTTTACGAGCATAGCTCGAACTGCATAGGGAAAAACTACATTTCAACGTCATGTCACGTGACCCGAGAGAATAGCCAATCAGTTCCCGATGCAGTTTTCTACATCATTTAGATTGCGTTCCAGCATAGATAGACAGGACTAGGTGTCTCCACGAGAGACCCATACTGGCGCTGCTTCTTAAGATGCAACCCCACCGTGCATGACGTATTGGTGCTTTTTTGATGGTTTATAACTTTCTTTCTGTGTATCTTACAATTATAAAGTTAATGCCAAATTAAAGATCTGTTTTTCAGCAATATTTTAATGTCTCGATATTACGATTATTTTTAGTTGTTAGTTAATTATTCAACTTTTAATAGACCACAGTCTCTAATATTAAAAAAATCTTTCTCGAGTTATAACATCGCATCGCCCACGATATTTTACGTGAGCGTTCGGTTGGATGTAATAAATTAAGAAAGTATATATGAACTGTACGGATAATGCACATTTTAAGATAAAAAAAATAAACTTTAAAAAGGTGTTATTTTATGGCACTATAAAAACGGAATCACGTCAACTAATCAAAATAACGAGACATTAAATTATGAAGCATCGTTCGATATTACATTTTCCAGAACTTCAATATTGATATATCTCACGTTAATAATGTTATAAGACCTCAAACGTTTCCCATTCAGTTACGGAAAATTGTAGTTTCTTAACATAAAGTACAGATGGCGACACGTGTTCAAGAACAGCTTGATATGCATTTTCCGTCGTGTGCCGCTTGGAACGCCACGTGAAAGACAAAAAAAGCGCCAGATGTCAGGGTATCAGATGCCTGGATGCCAGCAGTGAGCGAGCCAGAGATGTCAGAACAACAAGCGCTAGTCTGCGGGTGCACCACAGCTACATTTGCGCGCGTTCTACTGTGCGTTCGTACAGATGCCCGACGCGATCCAAATGAAATGGGCGCAATGAAAGGGATTCTGCCATTTCAGATTCCGCCACGTCTGCGAAAACATTTTAATTTTTTTATCACTTCCAAAAATCATTTTCGTAATCAAACTATGCTTGTCGGAATGGTTTGACATATTTTGTTTCAAAAACAACCCCGGTGGCTCTTAAGTGGCCATCATATTAAAACAAAACACAAAAGATTAAATCGCCTCAGTGTCTCTAAGCCAACGCGCTGGCCCATGAATCCATATTTGTCGGGTTTAGATATCGGCCGAGGGGCCCGCAATTCGACGGAGCCCAATCTGAGATTTCGGGTGCACGTCAAATGATCTCCAGTTAATCAAAATATTCCCGGAATTTTTTTTTTATTCTGTCGTGTTAAGTGATTTTTGTTGGTTTAGCTTGTGAAACCCTAAGTTCTGAATATTTGCTTTGCTTTACCTTAGTTCGGAGCGCAGCCAACGCTACGGGCTGATGAAGCCACTGAAGCAGTGCCAAGCGCGCGAGGTCAAGCTGTTCGTTCTTTTTCTGTGCCTATGCGGTCGGGCTAAACTATACTTCGTCTCTTCGATTCCAGCCGCTGTACGCCCATCCCCTAATCAGTGATCCGAAACGCGGGATCCGATGCGTGCATCAAATGAAATACCATGCAACTTCTAAGTGGTGGCTCGTGATTGGATATGGCGGTCCGTAGCTTTTGCCTCTAGTCCATCGTAGGGTGAGACAAAGTATAGTTGTCGGACTTCTGTAAAAATATTATATAACTAAGAAAATGGCACGTGAACGCAAAAGACGAAAACACACACACACACACACACACACACACATAGGCACACTTAATAAAAGTAATTGAAATAATAGAATTTATTATAATTCTGTTTTCAAAGGTTTGAGCGCACCAAAAGTTATAAAAGCGAGCTCGATGCTTTGGATGGTGCGCTTGTTCACTAGAAGTGTAGTCCAGGACAGTATGCTCGCACTAGTATGTTCGGCTTCGCTCGCAGAATAAAACAAAATACTCTACTGGTAACGTATTTAGTGAAAAAAACTCACCTTCTGTATATGTGTAATGCCCTCAGTTTTCGCGTGATTACACGTTTGTTTACCATTATTATTTTCGTTTTCCACTGCGATTCAGTTCGTGCTCGTTTGTGTGCTACATGCATTAGAGACAGAGGTAACCCATAAGCATTCTATTTCGCTGATTGTAAAAAAAACTATGCAAGTTGCCACGTGTGCCACAATCAATACAAACTATTCTAACCTTCACATGTGACTGGTTGCCAGAGTAAACATTGTTGTTTGTCAAGAACAATTGCGATTGTATGAAATCACGTGGGAAAAACTCGTCCTAAGCACGCGACCGTTGGCGTGCAGTGAATACTCATAATCGGCGCCGAGATGATTGGTAGCTGTCAGCAGGTGGACTTTTTTTATCAAACCAGAGTTAGAATGTTTCCTTCTTTCTGTTGTAAGCAATCAGAAGACAATTTACAACAAATCTGAGGGTAATAACGTACTATGAGCATTCAAACATAACGGCCTGAGCAGTATATGTGTACAAGCTTTAGCTTTTGATGCACCCTTAAAGGAGCTGTGCAACGATATTCAATTGGAATGTTTTTCACTTTACACGAGCTTACTGGCACTAGTGGGACTCAAGGATACTCGCATGCAATGCCACTGGCCAAGAAACTCCTTTGTTGCGGTGTAATTTCAAGGACAAAAGCGATCATTTTCATTCAATCTCTCCCTTGCAAAATTCGATGACGTAACGCGGGGATCGCAGTACACCCGTATGACGATATTTGAATGCGGTTCATAGATTGGACCCGAGCATTGCGTGGGCACTCGATTTAGGCTCGTGATAATTGATAGCTCGAGAAGCATTCGAGTAGTGGCCCGTGTCCAATCGCTGCAACGACGACAATAGCCGAGCCATAACAATGTCTGCAACTCAGCGCGTGTCCTGTGCTTTGCCAACCCCAGCGCGTGGCTATGATCAACATTGGCGGCACATAATCGGATCCAGATCACGTGGCCGCTTGTTCTGGCTGCGAGTTGAGGGCGTGAACGCTGCTCGTTGTTTTTTTAATTTTTTTCTGGGACTTCTAATGCGTCGGGTGAAAAACGAAGGCGTGTTTCATAGGTCATTAACGTCAGGGATCCGTTCTAAGCGCTATTTGCGCAAAGTAAAAAAATTGTTGCATAGCCCCTTTAACTTTCGATACGCTCAATGCCAGTGTAAAAAGTAGGGCTGTTTCATTCTTAATCAGCATACCATGTGCGTCCTTACACTATATTTTATACAACGTCAAACTCTACCCGTTTCATCTTTTTCATTTTTGCACACTACTTGCGCGCATAAATCACCAAATTAAGACTGGTACAGGATGCCACAAAACAAATTTACAGTTTTTTTTTACCGCAAAATTAAACTACGCATCGCCTAACGCTCATCGTTCATTCTTGCATTAGACGTAACTTTCGCCCTGCTTTCTTGTTCTCGAAAGTGCTATAGTCCGATGCAACCTAAGAACAATCTTTTAGCTCCACCCACAAGCGCATTGCGCCCATCTGAAGTGCCTCCGCCGTCGAGAAAGTAGTTCGCTAGCAACGTTGCTTTTTCTTCCTCCAGTAAACGTGTCTTAAACTACTACAATATTTATTTAATTCATTCAGGACGTTTAAATAAGTTAGAATACGTTTTTGTCAACGAAATAGCTGTTTGTAAAGAAAGAAAGTCATGTCCAATGGACCGTCTTCCCAATTCATTTTCTGTCCAAGATACTGTCTTAATACCGTCTTCCAGCGCCTTTGATTGAGGGAAAGCGGCGAAAACGAAACCAACCTTTCTCTCGCCAAAATTATAAATAACAAAGCACTTATAGTTCCTGCAAATAATAAATATTTAGTGATTTACTTAGTTTTGTGGGCTTTGCGCACGAAATGTGTGCCTTTATTTTGTTGGATGAATAGAAAACAAGAATAATTATACTTTTCGGGTTTTGACAAATCGGCACCCTCCCAAGTCATCGACACCACCACCGCGCCCCGCTAGAGTGCCTTCATACGCACGCGCGCTTTTGCTTGAGTGGTGACATCTTCAGCCATTTTTACGCCCAATCGTTTTTTTATGCATTTTGAAGTACGCGCAATCCGGTGTCAATCAGCTCGAGCGCGTAGCTTTGGCTAATGCATAGACGCCATTTTAGCGCCCAGGTCACGCAACGAGTGCGCGAGAGCGTCAGGCGCTGAACATTCAGTGCAACAATGGATGTCTTCACCTTGAGACAGACAGACATGTAGACACCCTACGCCCCGCTCTCTTTGTCTTCCGTCATGGATCCCACTGAGGTGCACGGCAATCTCAGCTCACCCCGCGGAAACCACAGCGAATTGAAGCAGCGGTGCCGGTACTATGTTGAGTAGCAACGTGGGGCAGAGGCGACAGATATCCAACGAAGCAGACGACGTCCGGCGTAGCTTCTCACCTCTCAGCAGTGCTAAGCCTCGCGCCCGCTTCGAAATTTTCGTTGGCGATAGCGTCGCTGGATTCTCACGTTGTCGCTCAAAAACTGCTGCAAACGCAAGCCGATACCATTAAGATTTCGTGGCGTAACCTCGGGCACGTAAAACACGGTGCAAAAAAGCAGAATATTTGTCACGAGAAACTAGCGTCGCGTTGCTAAGGCCAGCAGCCATGTTGAGCTTTTCTTTTTTTCAAAAGGATCGCGATTGGTCCACGGAATCGTGACGTCATGAAAACGATTGGCTGGTGTTTCTCGGCGTAGGGATACATTTTCCTCTGAGAGGCATTTCCGGTTTTTTCTTAGCTTGCAATCAACTATAGTTCATCCTCGCCCCGAGCGCGCGCGGCGCTCGAACCTTCTCTGCCGAAATTTCGAGATGGTGACGCACTGTAAATAAGCAGCTGCCAGCGACCTTGTCGAGTTAGTCTCGCTCTCGCTCTCTGTTACGCTGCCGAATCGCCGCCTGCTTTTCTGCTGCCTCGACGCTTTTTCTTTACTTGTTTTGTTTGGCACAAGTTCGCCGATTAAACCTTTATTTTTCAGTTTACTGTTCCTCCTCTCGTCACCTTCATTCGTGTCAATATAAATCTGATCACATTGAAATATGTGTAATTCGCCTCTGAAACCTCCGACAACGGCGCACAGGCAATTTTATATTTCTTAATGCGTCGGTGGTTTTGTTGTGCATGTGCCTCGCCATTTGGCTCAGGACAATTTTCGCGTTTTGTTCTGCCCACATTTTCTGCAGACGTAAACTCGGAGCGTAGGCAACTGGCCCCCTTGCACGAGAACTGGCGCAGCCGTGCGCGTTCCGAAGAACGCTCGTGCAGAGAAAAACACGCAAGGGACCAGGGATGTCAAATTCAGGATATAGAAAAATACCCCACTGTATCGAAGCGCCACCACACACGATTTCTCGCATTGATGTACAGGCCTGGAAGGCAACACCACCGACATCTGTTGATTCAGAATCACACTAACCAAGGGTGGGATTGCACCTTAAAGGTGTATCCACACGACGGACCAAATTGCTGTTTTGGTCCGCGGGCCGCGCATCACGTGATCTTACGTCACCGGTCTTCGAGGTCCGCCGGTGGTCCGCGGCCCGCGCTTCTGAGAAATGCCAAACGACTTTTCTCGCCCGGACCCTGGCGGCGGACCGCGGCGTTTTTAGTATAATTGAAGCGCTAAGTCTGGCAACAAGCTGACTTTTGTTGTTTGGATTGGAATCCAAATCCTAAGTCGTTTTCTTTTGGCGCCAACTGTTGAAGACGAACAAGACGAACCTTTTGTTGTGCGACGATGCAGCTTTTTACTTCATCGCGCTCGTGGAGCATTTCACCGTTCTGTGGGATTGCCCTTTTCGGTTCACTTAAGTCCTCCTCGTCCTCAATAGTCAACGCCAGGGCCACCGCGGCCAAACATCTCTTTCATTCACCCCCCTTCTTGGCTCCTTACAAATAGCCTCAAAGCAGCTCGCTGCATGCGTTTGGCGGAGTTTTGAGGTCGAGGGTTAGACCGGCCGGTTCGCTCTGTCGTTTGCTCTTTTGGTCCGCCGTTTGGATGCTCATTGCAGCCGGGAGGCCCGCGGGCCGCGCATCACGTGATCAATCGGTCCGCGGCCCGGTCTGTCGTGTGGATACACCTTAGGAACTCATGACGTGACGGTATTTAAACGGAGCTTCACAGACCGCCACCAGACACAATTTTAAAATCCGTTCCCACGTTTTAAAATTAGTTTTCTTGACTTCTCTGCCTGCAGACTACACTCTGTTTCACCTTATGATGTACCGCAGGAAGTGACAAGCGCGAGCTCCTTGCTCTAGGGCACATCTTGGCGGCGCAAGCTCTCGTGCGTTAAGAGCAGCTCCCAACGCCATGAGCTCGCGCTTCTAGCCTTCTCTGCGGTACAACATAAGGTGAAACGGAGTATAGAAACGCTAGTCTAGGCTAGTGTTTTGGGCTGCCGGCAGGGTCGCATCTAAACAAAGAAATAAAAGTGTAAACATTTCGTTTCTGTACCGCTTTTACTTAACAGGTTTAAAAAAAGGCCTGCCACACTTGCCCGCAAGATGGCGGTACGTACCCTCTTCTCATAGACAATGATTATCATCATCGCCAGCAGCAGTTTCTCTCTATACGTACGTTGCTGTCGCCTCCATTAGGGGGACAACTGCGTTAAGTATAACCTGCATGAAAGCGATTTGCCAAGAGACGAGACAGGGTACGTCAACTCGCTTCGCTGTCGCTCGGTCAGTCGCGCGACGAGGCAAGCCGCATGAAAGTGGCGTGAGCAAGCGACCAAGGCGATGAGGGCGTTTTCTAGAAATCCAAACACCGCGCGACACGACTAGCGACAGTGAGAAATCTCCGTCGCTCGCTGCTGATTCTGATCGCTGGCGCTTGTCTCGTCGCTCGCTAAATCCCTTACATGCGGTTCAGCCTTTAGGGACCGCTTTCGCACGAGACTGCTAGTGCACGCTTTCAGAAAGCGTGTCGTAGAGACTTTACAGAACTGGTTGCAACGATGCCGCCGCTCTGTATGAGCGAAGTAGAAGTGGTAGAAGCGGGAAGTTGAAAGCGCAGTAGTGTGTGGAAGTTTTTCGACCACTCCCATGCAACCAATTGAAGAAGCCACAGTAGCTGCTTGTGTCGAGTGTTTCCCAACACTTTCCATGGTTGTTCCACTTATTCAGTGCGTGAAGATGTTGCTTTTTAAGGGCGCAAGTAAAACAAGACAACGCGTTTCCCCAGAATCTTCTCAGATCAGTGAAAACAAGGTTCCTGCACGTAAGCACACAGGCCCATCACGCCCTTGCCATTTTCCTTGATCCTCGATTCAAGGACATCTGCTACAACTAGGAAAAAAAAAAGAGAATGTAGAGATCCTACTAAGTACATTGCTTCAGGATGTACCAGGCTCAAGCGAACTCTGATTTTATGTTCAGCATCCGCGTGAACCGTGATATTATGCTTAGCATTTTAATATTCTAGTACGTTTTGTCTCTATTTAATTATATGTCATTGAACTCTTAGTCATTATCGTCTAGTCGCGTTTTTACAATAATTTTAAGAAACATTTTGGAACAATAAAAATAATCTTATAATCTCTTTGCTCTTCTTTAGTAGCTGTGTACTTACTATTCGGAAACTATTCGAAAATTATTCGATTCGTATTCGTATTCGATTCGGTGCCACAATTATTCGATTCGTATTCGATTCGGTTTCAAAAATCAATATTCACACACCCTTATTTACAATGCGCTCCACAGACAACACTTTCTCGTGCTCTCCGCGTTTATCGGAATTATCGAGAAAAGTTAAAATTTCTTAAAAGATTGCGTGTGTCACGAAAATGTTTTAATGGGAAGTTTTTCGTGAGTTCTGCTTCTTTTGTGGGTGCGTGTAAGTCCTGAATTCTAAGCCCACTTGGATTCTTAGTAGCCACTTATATGGCAACTAAAGTAATTGAAAATGGTGGAGGTTTGTCGCGCTCTTTGTTCTATGAATTTACTTTTGTCTGTAGTAGTGACACCATACGCCCACCCCGCTACCCCTTGGTGCGTCATAATTCACTCCCGTGATGTTGTGAGTCCACAGGGAAAGCTAGGCCTCGTCGGGAATCGGCTGCGTGCGCCGACGGTTGGCTGTAAAAGATACTTCGTTTAAAGGCTCTGTTACATTCCGACGTCGAGCGTAGCAAATGCGGCGTGGCGCAGCGGACACCAATACTGATTGATCGAGGATATCAAGTTCCTGCTCGTCGGCCAATCGAAAGCCCACGTTCTGCGCTACGCTACGTTCGCTGCGCTCAACGTCGACTCGAAGTATAATAGCGCCTTTAGTCCAGCCGCAGCCAACGCTACGAGCTGATGGGACCAATCAGAGAGCGTCAAAAGAGCATCACGTCATATGTCTGTATGTGTTCTATCATCGCTGAACCAATGATAAACTGAAAATTCATAATGATTTGTGATTTTGAGGTTGATCTATTGGTCCCATTAATACGTTGCGTCGGCCGCGTCTGGACTTAAGCTGAAACGAAGTATTAGTATAATGGACCATTTTTCATTCACCGCTGACATGCGCCTGCTCTTGTAGAAAGAATCGTTTAAGTATTGACGCTTTAAACGCGTGCAAGATTACAGCCACCATTGCTTATCTTTGCTTGTCTCACCGAGATACTGAGCCAGTAAAAAGGATGTAGACGAGCCTCCTCAAAGGACTATGCTGGGCAGAAGGACACAATGGAATCTAAAATGTAACTAATCTAACCTGCTATGCTAATGACGAAGTGAAGTAAACGAAATAAGAGGAAACAAGCTGAAGGTCGGTTATGGCGGTGCCCATGCACAGCTTCTTGAAAGTACCTATAGGCTATTGCAAGCAGGGCAACTGGAGGCCGCCTTGTCTCTGCTCGTGCGGGCAAGTGTGTGCAACTGCAAGCTTGCCAAAGCTTTGTTCACGCGAACTCTGCAGGTGATCGCACGCATGGACTCCAGTCGGGCGCCGCGCTTGCAATTGTCTATAGGACAATTGGCTAACCTTGTTGCCACATGTTTCATATGGCTGTATAACTCGATAGCGCACGACACGAGAGCGCCGACAGGAGCGCTCGTGACTCTAGAGCGCCGCGAAAGGAGCGCGCGTCACGAGACCGTTTGTGCGCGCTCTGGAAAGTTTCGAGAATTTTAGCGGCGAGAAGTTTTGGTGGCGCCCTCCTGTGGTTCCCCCTTGTGACGTCATTACCTTGCAAACAACAAGTTCGATGGTGTTTGTTATTAGCATGGTGGAAGCTTGAAATCATTGCGCTCTCAAAGGAACACTGCCAACACCGTCAAAGATAAAGTTCTTTCATTCCTCTTATTTCCGTCGATGATAAATCCCATTTCTGACGTCATAGTCAGCGTTCGGCCAATCGTGGAAGGCCGACCACAGCGACGCTTTCGGTCGCGCACGGGGCTAATAGAGCTACCCAAGGGGCCACCGCTTAATCAAGAAGGCAGCATTCAAGGGGTCGAGTTCTGCGGGTTTATCGGAATTCTGGGAACGGTCCTTAATGTCAATTCGGGCAAGTGTTTTTTTTTATTTTTTCTTTAGTCGTTTCCCTCCCCCTTCCCCTTTCACTCTTGCGACTTGCCGTCCGGCTCACTCCTTGTCGGTTTCGTGACGACTCGGCCCGCCACTGCAAACGTCTGCCGACCCCTGCCTTAAACGATGTTATCTAAAAAGAGGGAAATAGGAGAGATACACGCGCTATGTCTACATAGCAGACGACAAGGGGAGTACGCATATCCGTAACTTGACGCACACGCAAAAGGTGCCCTTTAATAAAACACCCAGCTCACTATTAAAAAAATCATAATACAGTACAATCGCGATAAACAGAACCTGAAGGGACCAGGAAAATCTGTTCCATTTATCAGGAGTTTCATTTACTGAGAGTATGTAGTGTAGGTACACTAAAAATGTTGAATGCCAGCTTAAATGCTGTTTCCACAAGTGCACAATTTGTAAACACCAGCAAGTGAATGTAGAAGGCAAAATAATGAACAAAAACACCAAATTGCTGCTTTTGTATATTCACATTAAGGGTTCAATGACGGGACGGTTCTCACTCCGGGCTCTTCTTAGCCACAACGCCAAGCACTTCTCAAGCTCTTCGTGTTCGGGGAGTCGCAGCCTCATCTTCTTTGGTCCAAATTGCGTTCTGCTGAATGCACTCCGCAGATTTTCCTTGTCGTGAAGAATCCTTGTCAGGCTAATTTTGGGAATGGCATACTTCGTTGCAAGCGCCGTTTTCGTGCAGCAACCGCTATCGAAATCATTAATGACTTCGATCTTTTTTTATAACGTGAGCGCACGGTGTTGTCGCTTCGTGGCCGCAATCGCAGAAAGTAGAACACTATACTCTGTTTCATACTGAGCGTGCAACGCTGTCAAAACTACTGGCGCGAGCGCGTGGCTTGATCTATGGTTTTGTTTGCGCGAGAACGCGTGCAAATGATCAACGAGATCAAGCCCCACGCTCGCGCCAGTAGCTTTGACAGCGTTGCACGCTAATATGAAA
>JABSTQ010002942.1:0-40260 GCA_013358835.2 Ixodes persulcatus
CAATCGATGAGGAGGCAGACACGTGAAAACTGCAAAGGTTAGGTTGGCTTTCTCAGTTAATGTTGTGCTCATTATTAACAAAGTATCGTTGAAATCGCTGACACAATGGTGGAGGTGTCTTTACACTCTTTGCTTTACTTTTATTTTTACGTCCGTGATTAAAGGGTAATAAACGTGATACAGAGATATTTTTTGAAAATGCACATTAAAGATGTCAAGAAAAGAGTACTTTATATACTATTCCGTCATCATTCCAACGGCAGTTGCGGCAAAATATTGATTATATAATCAGTCTGATTCGTTCAGCGTGGCCGAAGTTTCTAACCTTTACCAAGTTGTGCTGACCATGGTATAGATACGTTGAAACTTTTACAACCTTATCTATTTTTATGAATTATCGTTAATTAATGCGCGCTTAAAAACCCGTTATATTAACGTCGTGAAAATAGAAGCCGTTTTTATTTTGGATGAGGGTTCTTTAATAAATAAAAACTAATTTCAACGAATAAACTCCGATGCGTCGCAGTACAGTCTTAAACGCAACTCTAAATCCTTCCACATCTACGCCCGTCGACTCGAAGACAACGAAGTACAGGTCGTAATATCACCAAGTGTTAGGTCCCAGGACTTTCGGGGAAACTGTGTTACATATATATATTCTTGTTTGGTAGTTTTTTGTGTGTGACGGGCTCAAAAGAAAACAGGGGCCCGCAATGTTTATGAGTCCCGGACGCGACGGCAGTTAACGAATTCCGAAGTAACCCGAATCTTAAGCACCGGGGTTGGAAATGTGGGGAGTCGGTGAGAACTACCGCCGGGTCGGAACGACACGGCGGGGGGTGCGGGGCGACCCAGCGAGGTGACAAGCGATGCTGACCAGACGCCCGGGAAAGTGGGGACGATTCCTGGAATTTTGGGGGCGCGCGGGAAAGAGAAGGGCAGTCTACGCTGAGCATCGGAAGGGGCAAGACGCCACCAGGACTCCGAGAGGTCTCGCGTAGCTCCTAAGATCTGTAAACCAGTCCGTAACTATATATGTAAATAAATCACATATATCTATTCGTATCCTTCACCTGGGTGTTCCTCTGCCACTACATCTCCGTTGGCCAAGGCGGAATTGGGGGTTGCCATCTTCACATCGGCGGCAACCCAACAAAGAACTTCAACCTCTCTCGACGACACCA
Organism: Ixodes persulcatus; assembly: GCA_013358835.2. NCBI lineage: Eukaryota > Metazoa > Arthropoda > Arachnida > Ixodida > Ixodidae > Ixodes > Ixodes persulcatus. Next base: position 1,185 of record JABSTQ010002942.1, read on the forward strand.
GTGAGAGAGGAGGGGAGAGAAAATTAACTGGCGCAGTCGGCAAGGATTTCGCCACGCCCTTCGGAGGAGAAAGCTGTCTACATCATAAGGGACACCGAGAGCTTTGCAGGTGAAGATGACGAATGACTGGGACTCGTCACCGTTGGAGTGACGAAGTGAAGCTGCGACCCTAGAAGGACGTCGACTGTCTGGCTGTCGCCGAAGGTGTGACAGTGGGCCGCAGGAGCTCCTTGGAAGCAGACACCTCAACGTCCGACCGTCGCCGTGAGTGCGACGTGGGGTCAAGAACACCAGACGACGTGGAGTGCCCGGCAGTCACCGAAGGTGTGATCAGGAGCCGCAGGAGCTCGCCGGACACAAGACGTCAGGCCGTCGCCGGGGTTGCGAAGAAGGCCAACGAGATCGTCGGAGAGTGCTGAGTGTCCGTCTGTCGCCGGTGGTGTGACAGGGAGCTGGAAGAGCTTGACGGATACGGAAACAAGGCATCCAATCGTCGTGGAACTGCGACGCAAGGTCGACGAGACCATCGGAGAGCGTCGACTGTCCGGCTGTCGCCGCAGGTGTGACGAGAAGCCGTGGAAGCTCGCCGGAAAAGAGACGTTCGACCGTCGCCGCAGGTGTGACGGGAAAGCAGCTGGTGATTGCTGCAGACGCTGCTCCTCAAGACATCTGATCTGCACAGTGACACAAGTCGGCAGCGGCCAAGCCTGGTGCAGCTATCCGGGACAAACAGCGACCCGTGATCGTGACGGACACGACAATCAGGTGGGAGGTCCCTTTGTTGTTCTCCTCTGGGCGTCATGTTGGGTACGCGAGCAAACGCCAAGAAAGGCCAGTCATCTGAGAGCAGTAGTGAATTGGGGGCAGAAGGGGAGTCCGATATGGACAGTAACGCTTTGCAGCTCCGAAAGGAACTAATGGAGATGGAGATCGAAAAGCTAAAACTAGAGCTGGAAGTGGCTAGACTTGCCAGGGCGCAGGACACCACGTCGGGAGCCAGCGCTGCCCGAACGGAGGGGGACGAGGTACTTAGGTACTCGCGGATTGTCAGGGGCGTATTGTCCAACATGCCAGAGTCCGAACCGTTGGTGCCCTCGTGGTTCTCCGGGGTGGAGAGTATGTTCAACAGCCTTCACGTGCCGGAAAGCATCAGGGGCGCAATGATCCTCCCCTTCCTCACGGAGAGAATGAGATCGGTCGCAAACCGAATCGCTGCTGACGCGATGCCGTCGTACGACGACTTAAAAGGAGCGATGCTTGAGGAGCTTCAGCTTGCTCCAGCGGAGTATCGGGAGCTGTTTTACAAAACTAGAAAGGACGAAAAGGAGTCCTGGGGACAGTTTGCATCTCGGCTGGGCGACTTTCTTGGATATTATTTGAAAAGTAGCGAGGTGACATCTCTGGAGATGCTGAGGCAGCTGCTGATAGCTGATCAGCTAAAGCGCACGATGCACCGAGACACGAGAGCATATGTCGACCTGAGCGAAAAAGGAAAATGGTTACCGCCCGCAGAAGTGGCCAAACTTGCGGTAAACTATGAACGAACGCAGAAGGAATCGAGGGCTAAACAGGGGCCACCTTTCCCAAACCGCGAGGGGAATAAACCGAGTCTGAAAGATAAAGGCGTGGCTTCTGGTACAGAAAAAAGAAGCTGCTTCGGATGTGGGAAGTTGGGGCACATTTGGGCCAACTGCCCGAAGCCTAAGGATAAGGGCCCTAAAGGCGGTACCGTTGCTGGTGTAGGGCGCGATCGCAAGGAACAGCTACGGAGGGTGGTGGCAAACGAGAGGGACATCGCGACAAACACTCATATTGGGTCACGAGTTCAATTGGTCCCGTTGGTATCCGAGCATAACAAATTCCAAGGGAGGTTGGATTCGGGGGCGGATATCACGGTGATCAGGCGGAGTGTGATCCAGAGTGGGAGCCTTGAAACTTCGGGACCCATTGTTCTCCGCGGAGCCTTCGGTCAGTCAATAACAGCTGACTTGATGTACGTGCCGCTGCGGGCCGACTGTGACGAGTACGACACCGGACCACAGGTTATATCCCTGTGCGCGGTAACAGAGGAGCTGGCTGAGGGAATTGACGCGCTCATAACACCCGACGTGTACGATGAACTCCTCAGGGCGAAGGCCGAGTTTGAAGCTGAAGCCGGTGATCTGGGCCCCGACCTGCCCGAGGGGCACGGGGGCGAGCCAGTAGAACTAGACTTTGAGGAGAACGAAATTCAGGCCGAGGTGCAGTTCGTGACGCGTCCGGCTGATGCAGGAGAGGGTACCAGCGTAACGGAATTCCGCAGGGAGCAGCTCCACGATGAATCACTCAGGGATGCCTGGAAGGAGGCTGAGAACGGGACACATGGCATGGTTGTGCGCGAGGGGCTCCTGTATCACAAAGATGACGTTGATGGCCGACCTTGTGAGCAGGTGGTGTTGCCGGCGTCCAGGCGCGAAAAGGTGCTCGAGCTGGCGCATGACTCCCCGTGGGGAGGGCACTTTTCGCAAAAGAAGACCAAGAAGAGAATAAAGGGCGCGTTCTTTTGGCCAACGATGGCTCAAGATGTCAAGAAACACTGCCAGTCGTGTCATGCGTGCCAAGTACAGTCGAGGGCAAACGTACTGGATAGAGTGCCGATCACACCGCTCTCGCGGCCTGAGCTACCATTTCAAACAATCTTCATAGATTGTATCGGGCCGCTTGACCCTCCTTCGGCAAGGGGTCACCGGTACGCGCTTTGCATAGTCGACCTGTGTACGAGGTGGGCCGAGGTAGTCTGTCTGAGATCATTGACGGCGCAAGCAACATGTGACGCATTGGTGGGTGTGTTCGCCAGATTCGGAACGCCACAACTAATCTGCTCGGATCAGGGCACAAACTTTGTGGCAAAATTGACGCGACTGCTAACAGAGCGGCTGGGGGTGGAGATGCGGTTCTCGACTCCAGATCACCCCCAGAGCAACGGTCTAGTTGAGAGGTGGAATGGGACTTTCAAGGCCATGCTGCGTCATGTAATTCAGGATCACAGAGGGCAATGGGACAAGTACGTTCCATGTCTATTGTGGGCGTATCATGAGGTACCCAATGAAACGACAGGCGTGTCACCGTTCGAAATGATGTTCGGCAGAAGTCCAAGTGGTCCACTCACTCTACTGAGTAAGCACTGGACCGGAGAATGGGCAGCTCCGGTGGGACTTAACTCGTCCGCTGAGTCGTACCTCCTGCAGCTGAGAAAAAGGATGAAAGAATCCGCTGATCTGGCGCAGGATAATACTGTAGTAAACCAACAGGCTTACGCGGCACGGTACAACTTGAGAGCCAGGGACAAGTCCTTTGCGGTAGGAGACCTAGCGCTGATCCTAGAGAAGGACTCTAGCGGTAAGTTAAAGGGAAAGTGGATCGGTCCGGTAAAGATCGAACAGCGGGTCAGAGAGCACAGTTATGTTGTGAAGCTGTCGGATGGAAGGGAGCGGCTTGTACACGCGAACAAACTAAGGCGGTACTACGTTAGGATGAATGCAGTGGGCGTTGTCTTTGACGCTGACGATGCGTTCGGCGCACTGGAGTACGTCCCTGCGAGAGAGTCCGGCGGGGCCAATGATGAGCCTCAAATTAATCGTGCGGCACGCCTGACTGAGAAGCAACACAAAGATCTAACCAGCTTGCGGGCTGAATTTAGTGGCGTGTTTTCAGATAAGCCAGGACAGTGCAAGGTGGGTTCGCACAAGATCGGGCTCGTTGCGGGGACAGAGCCCAAGCGGACGTATCCGTACAAGATTCCGATGAAGCTCAGGGCAGAGGTGGATCGACAAATAGACCAGTTGCTGGACTGGGGTCTCATCTATCCAGTCGAGAGTATGTTCAGTCACCCGGTGGTGTGCGTCATGAAGAAAGACGGTACGGTAAGAATGTGCGTGGATTACCGGTGCCTGAACTCGATGACCGAACCTGATGCATTTCCTATGCGAGCGCCGACGGAACTGCTGTGGCAGGCAGCCAAGGCGAACTTCATTTCGGTCCTGGATATGACTCGGGGATACTGGCAGATCCCTGTAGAGCCCGAATCCCAGGCATGCACTGCCTTCGCGACATCTCGGGGTCTGTATGCCTGGCGAGTGATGCCCTTTGGGCTGCGTAACTCCTCTGCCACTTTCCAGCGAGTGATGAATCAGCTGCTTGCGGCCCACTCTGCGTACGCATGTGCGTATGTTGATGATGTGGCAGTCTTCTCTGAGACCTGGGAGGAGCATATGACTCATCTAGCTGGAGTACTGAGAACTATCGGAGAGGCAGGGCTCACCGTCAACCTGGAAAAATGTCAGTTCGGCAAAGATCAGGTAAAGTACCTGGGTCATGTAATTGGAGGTGGATCCCATTCTCCGGACCCCGAACGCACTCGTGCCATGCGGGACCTAGAGCGACCGACTACAAAGAAAGAGTTGAGAAGTGTTCTGGGCCTTTTCAACTACTATCGCGACTATGTACCGCATTTCGCGGAACTGGTGCTCCCACTGACAAAACTAACAGGTAAGAGGGTGGCAAACCAGATTCCGTGGTCCGCAGATGCGGAAGCAGCCTTTAACGCCGCCAAGGGGAAGTTGGCCGAGGCACCCCAACTGGCCGCGCCAGACCTGACGAGAGAGTTTGTCTTGACGACGGACGCGTCCGAGTTTGCGGTTGGCGCCTGTCTCTCGCAGGAGAATGGGGAGGGGAGGGAACAACCCATAGCTTTCCTGAGCAAAAAACTAACCCCGACGGAGACTCGCTGGGCAACAATCGAACGAGAGGCGTTTGCGATCGTGTGGGCGCTATCGAAACTCGAAACCTGGCTTTTCGGGGCTAAAATTAAGGTGGTAACGGACCACAATCCACTAACGTACCTCACCCTCACATCCCCGAGCAGCGCGCGTCTCACGCGATGGTCTCTTGCGCTCCAGCGCTACGAGATAACTATATCACATATTAAGGGGTCAATGAACCAGTGTGCGGACGCGTTGTCTAGGCTCCGAGTTGCGACCTAGAGACGGCGGGCCTTGATGTATGGCTCCGGGCTGACATGACGTTCAGTGGAATGATCTCTGGGGCCTTCCATATGAGTTGTGCTAACCGTATAATATTATGTGCTAGTTCTAATGCATGGAGTTTATTGTGTTGTGTTTCCTTGTGTTTGCTCTAACTACGAATGTACCGGAAGGGTAGAGCTTATTCTGTAATAGGGGAAGGTTAGAGTTGATCGCCGCTCCAGGCTGCACGGTGAACACTTAGCGTCTAAGTCCTGAGCCTTTATGTGTTTTGTTTTGGTGTGTTGCTCGTTCTTGCAGCCCGAGCAACACAGTTGGGGGGGAGATGTTAGGTCCCAGGACTTTCGGGGAAACTGTGTTACATATATATATTCTTGTTTGGTAGTTTTTTTGTGTGTGACGGGCTCAAAAGAAAACAGGGGCCCGCAATGTTTATGAGTCCCGGACGCGACGGCAGTTAACGAATTCCGAAGTAACCCGAATCTTAAGCACCGGGGTTGGAAATGTGGGGAGTCGGTGAGAACTACCGCCGGGTCGGAACGACACGGCGGGGGGTGCGGGGCGACCCAGCGAGGTGACAAGCGATGCTGACCAGACGCCCGGGAAAGTGGGGACGATTCCTGGAATTTTGGGGGCGCGCGGGAAAGAGAAGGGCAGTCTACGCTGAGCATCGGAAGGGGCAAGACGCCACCAGGACTCCGAGAGGTCTCGCGTAGCTCCTAAGATCTGTAAACCAGTCCGTAACTATATATGTAAATAAATCACATATATCTATTCGTATCCTTCACCTCGGTGTTCCTCTGCCACTACATCTCCGTTGGCCAAGGCGGAATTGGGGGTTGCCATCTTCACATCGGCGGCAACCCAACAAAGAACTTCAACCTCTCTCGACGACACCAGTGAGAGAGGAGGGGAGAGAAAATTAACTCCAAGGTCGAGGGGATCCTAAACCTAAAACTCCAATTTTTTGGTAACTAGGTGCTAGCATGTGGTTTGTGTCTAACAAACTCTCCTTAGATGTTGTTTTTATTTAGGGGTCAATGTCTTGAATTAGTAACGCGTTTCGAAATTGCTCCCAACGCAAAATATGTCTTGCAACGTACATGTGTCATTAATTTTTTTTTTTTTTTTTTTTGAGCAGGGGGGTGGGGCTGACTTAGTGCCCTAGTCAGGCACTTAAAAAAAAAATTTGGGGGGGCAAGTTCATAGCTTTTATAAGCCAAAACGTACATACGATTGTGAGCTTCTTCGGCTTTGGGAGCGTCCGTGAAAGAGTTGTCCGAGGGTGGGCTCTGTGTTGCACAGGTCACAACACGGACGGGCGTTACTTTGTGACCAGCAACAAGCTGCAGTTCAAGTGTGAGCTGGTCCCCCGGCGGGTGCAGATCTTCATCGACAAGACCCGTGAGGGACACGTGGTGCCCGTCGACGACGTCAACATAGTGGACGTGGCTTCGGGCCTCAACCACACGGTGAGGAAGCACGGGGCAGTGACTACCGCCCCAGCTACAGTTGAACAAAAGCTGACAGTGCGACAACTTTTTAAAGTATGAAGTGTTTTTAACGCTACCACCCAATCCCAAAAGTCCGTCCGTCCATGCATTTCCCGCTAAATTTAGCGGGGACATTTGATCTCGCGTGACCTATACACGACTTCAGTTTCCCCACTAAATTTAGCTGAAAAATTGAGGTCGCATGGCCAATACAGCAATTTAGTTTCCCCGCTAAATTTGGCAAGGAAATTGATGTCACGTGAGCTGACATCGCATTATGTATACACCAATTCAATTTCGCAGCTAATCTGGCGGAACAATTGATGTCACATGAACTATATACCAATGTAGTTTCCATACTATATTTAGCAAGAGAATTGATGTCACGTGAAGTATACTATACAATGCCATGTGCTGTCTTCTAAACAAATTAAAATTATTGCTTCTTAAAGGGGTACTGAGAAGAAGAAAAAAGTTTCTTTTTAAACAGTCTGGGCACGCGTGTCAAAAAATAAAGTTTACACAAAAAAAAAAAAAAGTATTTTTAGAGCAGTATTGATACGTGATTTAGTTGGTAGTCACCTCCTTTCCACTTGTTTTCTTGGCATTTCGAGCGCGGGCAGGAGAGGTGGATCAGCTTGGCCATTACGTTGAGGTGGAGAAAGCGATGACCATCTTGTTGACGTGGAAAGAGTGTATGACCATTCCGTGATGTCGTGAACTAGAGCACTGCATGGACCAAGGACAACCCAAGACCGGCCTGGGCCGGGCTTGGGCTTTAAGAAAACATTTTGTTTTCTTCAAGCCTAAGAAAACATTTTCGAGACTTGGAACACAATCAAAGTAGATGAGTCTATATATTCGAGGTCTAATTAACGGAAGTGATGTGTCGTATCATATCTAGAATCAAATGTAACATGTTGGAACGAAACGATGGGCATTTGTGCGCACACTACATCGCTGAGGTTTCTCCCTCTGCCGTGGGTGTCTGCAGATTGCCCTGGACCGGCGCAAGCGCTGCTTCTCGTGGGGTTTCGGAGGCTATGGTCGCCTGGGCCACAACGAGCCCAAGGACGAGATGGTGCCGCGTATGATCAAGGCCTTCGACGGACCCAACCGGGGCCTGCGTGTCATCTTTGCCGGGGGAACCTTCAGCATGGCACTCAGCGAGCTGGGTGAGCAGCACCACGTCTCTCTTTCCCTCACTCGCCCACCCATCCAGTCATGCATTCCCGTATCAGCGCTTGCAGACGCCAAATTGGGGCACCAGAAGTAGCACGCTCGTTCTGATATCTGGAAATGATGCTATTCAGTTGTGAGTTGGAAACACCCTCCGAATTTTCGTCAAATTTGAAGGGTTTTTCTCGGGTTTATTTTAGGGGTGAAGCTCCTTAGGGGCTGGCCATGTCCGTCCGCCGTCCGTTGTCCGCCGTAGGCCGGCGTCGGGTGCTCGTGCTTCTGCTCGTGAGATCACGTGCTCACGAGCACGTGAGCACATGCTCACGTGCTCGTGTAGGGAAAAAAAAAATTGGAAAAAAAAAAAAAGATGAAAAAAATTATGAAAAAAGGAAAAGAAGAAAAAAAAGAAAAAGAAGAAAACCACACATTCTCCTACTGACATGAATGAAAAGGCTCAAAGAAAAAGAAGAAAAAAAAGAGTAGGGGGTTCTGAGATGCCATCCCATCTGTCTGCTTAAAAAAAGAAAAAGAAGAAAACCACACATTCTCCTACTGACATGAATGAAAAGGCTCAAAGAAAAAGAAGAAAAAAAAAAGAGTAGGGGGTTCTGAGATGCCATCCCATCTGTCTGCTTAAAAAAGAGAAAGAAGAAAACCACACATTCTCCTACTGACATGAATGAAAAGGCTCGGCATGCTGCGGCTCGGCATCTACGCAGACAAGCACCACCAGAGCTTCGCCCCAAGCAACATCATTCACCACGTGGAGATGTGGTCAATTTTTAGAGCGCAGCTCTTAGGTGCCCATTTCCGGCTTGGCATCGCTAGCTGTCGGTGTAACCGCGCGTTGCATTATGGGACGTTCCCCATAATGACGTCACGTGTGACATCACGAAGGTCACAAGTGACGTCCCTAGGGTCACGAGGGACGTTGCGAGGGAGGAGGGTGGGAGGGGGAGGAGAATGAGAGGAAGATAGAAGAGAGGGAGGAGTAGGAGAGGGTACGGAGAAGGGGCATACCCTCCTCTTGGTACCCTCCCCTCCTCCTCCTTCTCTTCAAAAGCTGCGCTCTAATTCGGCATTACTGGAAATTGTAAACATCTCATTTTTTTGCTAAAAATGCATGCATACACTCTCCCTAGGCTTCTCTTCCCGCTGTCGCCATTTTCGCGATGCACCATTCCGCATGACCAACATTGTCAGCATCTATCTTCGCACATATTTAGTCCATTTTGACGCTTGATTTTTTTAGTATCGGTAGTATGGGGTATAAAAAGCACTGAAAACCAATATAACTGCATGATGCTGCAACAAGGTGTGAAGTTGGGCTAGTTAACTGTTGTGTTTGTTCACTTCTCGTTCTTGTCCTTTGTTTATTTCGCGCTGTTTCCAAGTTCAGCATGATGCTAGTGTTCTGACGGGCAGTGGCATGTTGGTCTGCCCTCCATTTGTAGTTCGCAGACATTTCCCCCCGACTACACTCATTACTCGAAAAAGGTCCATTCTCCGAAATTTTGAGTTTACTTGTGCAGTGTTTTATATTTTTCAAAAATCAAAATAAATAATATTTGTGTGCTTTATGTGTGCATGCTTAATTCAAGATGACGCTCTTGTATCAGCTAACATTTCTTCAGCTTGATTTCGCATTGACGCCATTTCTGTTAGCAGTACTAATCAGGGTTGGGCAGTATCGCGATAGTATTTCAGAAATACTTTTTTTTATTTATATTTCTGTATTGTAATTCAATTTTTCAGTCAGTCTCTGTATTTCAGTATTGGAATACCTTTTTGTTGTTTTCCTTGTATCGCGATACAATCCCTGGCCAATGGATCTCGTTACAACAATCGAGAAATCAGTGACGCCCAGGCGAAATCTAGGGAGGCTGTTCCCTTTCTTCTTTTTTTCTTTAGACAGATACTGTCGAGACCGGTTATAACGAAGTCAATGGGAATCGGAAATCACTTTGCTATATCCACTATTTGGTTGTAACCGACTTCGGTTAACCAAGTGCAAAAGGGAATGGGAAATCGTGATCGCTTCGCTGCAGCCGCTATTTCAATATAATCGACTTCGTTATAACCGGTCTCGATAGTAGAAGGTACAGTAAATGTGACATTGAAGCTCTTTTATCAAGCAGACCACAGTTTGTTTTTGAACGTTATGGCCCGACATTAGTGACTCCCTTATATGTCTTCTGGGATGCTTCAGTTGGGCAACTATTAGTGTAGAATGAGAACGTTGAAGACACAGTGGGTACGAGCTTTACAACTGTTCATTGAGCTCCCAGCACCATGAACTAGAGTGTTCATAAGGTTTCTTATGTCAAATAATCGGATAAAGAAACATAATTTTATTTTCAAGGCGACATCTTGACGTGACTTTAGAAAAGATACCAACATAGGACTCTACCCCGTTCACCTCTAAGCTGACAGTGTGGTGGAAGCTGCGCGCTCGTTGGACCAGTCATACGTCTGTGATTTTTTCACCACGCTCCCGCCCATACCCACGCGCAGAGAGCGGGGTCAGCTGATGGAAAGGGAGGCGGCTGATTGGATCTGGCGAAAGCGTAGCTCCCACCACACTGTCAGCTTAGGGTGACCGGAATATAGAAGGTGCTTACCTATTGGGGATACAGTCGCCGACCAATTTTTCGGACTCGGCGGGGACTCCGAAATTGTCCGAATAATCAAGCCGTCCGAAAAATTGATTTCAGCCAAAATATCACATTTTCGCATATATTCTGCTGCGTATCGGCGACTTTCCACTTGCCTGTGGTCAATTTTAAGTTCTCGTGCAACGTCCGCTTTATCTTGTTCACTTTTCACTTGTTTGTTGATCTGTTTGATCACGGTGCTGCGCTTTGTCGGCGCCTTCGATGGCACAAACAGCGAAGTTGAAGTTGGTGCCATTTGGCACTATTTGTAGACAATGTTTAGTCCACCAAGCTCGCTTCAATACTAAGCCTATCGACAAGAAACCTTAGCGCTCAAAGACCACAAGAACGGCAGACGGCCGCTCTTCTCGCGATCCCACTCGAAAAACACGGACCACGGGAAGAACTCGAAGAGCCATAAGAATGGGCAGACGGCGGCCATGTTGACTATAGCTAAGGTTCCGCGTTTTCGGTTTCTATTTTTTCAAAATTCGGCTTGCTTTTTTCGGTGTTTATTTTAAAATTCAATTTTCTGTTTTTTTTGTTTTTTTTTCGGTGTATATTTATTCCCAAAAAGGTTGACCGGTTTTTTTCGGTGAATATGAAAGAAACTCAATCGGACACCGGATCAGATTATCCTTGTAGCTGTGATATTTGTGATCACTCAAAGAATAATGACACGTATACATGCGTCGTCTTCGCTACAACTTCCGTCTGGACACACCTCGAAATCGCGGAATTCGCAGGCATAATCTTCAGCGCGCTTCTTTTTCCTTCCCATTCTGACGACATGACCGTCAGTGGTGATGACCGTACAGTGACCAGCGGAATGGAAAAAAAGAAATCCATTGTATTTATGTTCTCAACCACAAGGAAGTTTGAGAGAGGGTGTTAAGAAAGGTATTAACGGTTTTCCTCGATGTCCTCTGAAGTGCATGAAGCGAAAAACCTTATACTAGCCGACATCCAAACTTTTTTTTTAGGACCGGGAACTTGACACGCAACTAAGGCCGATCACAGAAAGGACACAGATGTACCGCGAAGGCCAATCCAAGACCTCTTTTGTTGTATGTTGAAACTTGGAAGAGGGCAATTACGAAGGCGTCACACAATGTCGAACCTTGCAAAGTCCCTTCTTTCTCTCTCCCCCCCTCCCCCACCCACCTCGACGCGGCCCTGAAAAACTGATCTTTTTTCTGTTGAAACCGAATTTTAGAAAACGTATTAGATGTACTTTTAGCGGTTTTTATCGGTTTCAATCGAAAACGCCGAACCTACACACTGACCATTTTCGGTTAATACCGAATTTCCGAAAATGGATTCGGCGTACTTTTATCGGTTTTTATCGGTTTATACCGAAAACTCCGAACCCTAACTATAGCACAACCAGAAAACCCGACCATAGCCTCAACCCAGCTTCTTTATCGCGTAGGACGTGGTATGGAGGCTACAGGGCAAAATCAAAACAACCGAAATGGCGGCGTCTAAGCTTGTGGCGCTATCGCGGTGGCTGTTTTGTGGCTGTAAACTGAGTAAATCGCGCAAATTATGTCAGAAATATCGAGCAATGAGCTTTATGGCGTCCGAAATTTCGATCAATGTTGTACATTTACTTAATGGGGTGAGGGACGGTTTGGTGAAAACGTCCAAATAATCGGACTTGTTCGAAAAATCGGTCGGCGACTGTATTTCGGTATATATAAAACGAATTTAGAGGTTCATGCGATAGTGCTTCGAAGGCGTGCACTGTATCTAAAGGAGAACTGCACTGCATCCTGGATTGAAAGTATTTCCTACCTAGTGAAGACTCCCTTAGTTCCCACAGCTTTATGATAAAAGGAAACTTATGTGAAAGTAATTTCAAACTCGAGAACGTCCAAATTCAACTTCAATATTTACCTCATGGTTAGTATTCACTGAAAGACTCATTTTTCCTCTTAAAAGTACAGACCCTGTCAATGTAGCCTACCTGTTCCCAACTCCAAGCGAGCTGTTCATATACATTGAAAACCGAAAGAAAACAATATTTGCATGGTTTATAATTTTCCCACTCTGAAGGCGGTCTTCCTTCTTTTTAGCATAAACCCGTGTTCGTTGACACTTGTGGAATGCTTAAGGGGCAACACTATCTGGGAATGTCAAATTTTGAACTGCCCACTTAATCGGCATAATATTTGCGGGTGGTATTTGTAGCCGTATAGAGGAGGGCATGCAAAATTTCAGCCCTGTGGACCAATTTTATAAGGTACTATACCCCCAAAACAAAGTAAAACAGCTTTACATGGAATCTGCTCAATTAATCTATTGTTAAGAAATGGTGTTGATAACCACATATTTTTCTGGTGAAATGCATACTGGAATACCTGCAGTGTTTTATGTAACGGCGTTCCAAGGAATGCCATGTTCCTGAAACGCGTTCCTTTTGGGAGGAACGAAGGAACGCTCCCGTTCCATTTTGCATCTCTGGAACTGGAACGGGAACTCGTTACATTTTTACTGGAACGAAAGAGTAACAACGTTCCTTTTTTTCGTTTAGTGGGGTGATTTTTGTAATTTTTATTCGATCTCGTTCACTTTTTGGTTACTTATGTTAGGGTTTATTTTGTGCGGGCCTCGCTTGGTAACAATCGGGTGCAGGAGAGCTAGTGGACATGGATTATTTTTTCAGTGCCCAAGACTGTAGTACAAAAAGCAAAACATTTGGTTGAAGGAAAAGACACAGAAAGAGGGACGTTTCAAACTCAGCTACTTTCTTTGTTTCCACGAATCCTCATACACCCAGAAATCTATGGCCGACTACAGCCATCATTAAACTTCCAGAAAGAGACCTACAGTTACAACTAAAGAACAGGTTACCAGACGTTTAACACACCCTTGTATACCGAACATTGGTCGCTTAAAGGATACACAAACATTAACTTTTATTTCTTCTCCCCTTGTCCCCACCTTTAAACTGAACAACGAATCCAACCTGCACAAAGAAGGACTTGTAGTTTTCAAGACTGACCTCCCAAAAGCCCCACCCTCTTCTTCACTTGCTCGTGTTGCGGGCAGCAACATTGAGAAGCAACTGTTGTTAAAGGGACACTGGCACCCCCAAATTTTGTTTTTTCCTTTTTCGTCAGGCGATTCATTATGGTGTCGGAATACTACCCAATTAATATTTGGCTACAGAGTCACGTATTTTTTTAATAAAGCCAAAAAACGCAACTGCTCGAAACCAAAACCGAAACTCCCGCACCGCACGGAGAAGGGGAGAGGATAGAGTGACTGGCGGAAGTTACGTGGCTACACCCGACCGTGCGGGCTTTTTTTTTTCCTCTGCACGTAGCAGACGAAATGCGTTCGTTCGCCATGCGATTGCTTTGCAGTTATGTTTGTTCTGCTCGCTGTTCTGTACTTCAAAATGAGTTGTTTTGTACATTTAAAGGGGCTGTGCAACGATATTCGTTTTGAGCGTTTTTCTTTTTGTATGAGCTTACTGGCCCTAGTGGGACCCAAGTACACTCGCACGCAACGCCATTGACCAAGAAAACTCTTTGTTGCGGTGTAATTTCAAGGAGAAAAGCGAGCGTTTTCTTTCAATCTCCCCTTCGCAAATTTTGATGACGTACCCTGGTGGTAGCAGCATCCTCCAGGGACGATATTTGAATGCGGCTCATAGATTGGACCCGAGCATTGCGTGGTCACTCGAATTGGGCTCGTGATAATTACTAGCTCAAGAGGCATTCGGGTAGGGGGCCCGTGTCCAATCGCTGCAACGACGGCAATAGCCGAGCCATAACAATGTCTGGAACTCAGCGCGTGTCCTGTGCTTTGCCAACCCCAGCGCGTGGCTATGATCAACATTGGCGGCATATAATCGGCTCCAGATCACGTGGCCGCTTGTTCTGGCTGCGAGTTGAGGGGGTGAACATTGCTCGTTTTTCTTTAATTTTTTCTGGGACTTCTTTTGCGTGGGGTGAAAAACGAACGCGTGTTTCATAAGTCATTAACGTCAGGGATCCGTTCTAAGTGGTATTTGCGCAAAGTACAAAAATTGTTGCATCGCCCCTGAGTGCCCGAGTGCCGTAGTGTGGTGAATTCCCGTGATCGGCTCCGAAAAGAATACTCCCAAGATGTCGCGTGAAGAGTTGCCTCACATGTCTTGCATCTGAAAGTGGCAGAGTGCACAAGTTTCCGAAAGATCAACGGGTCGGGGTCAATGGCTGGCTGCAATTCTTGTAGAACAGTTACGCGAAGCTCTGAAAGCGGACGCTACCCGATTCAGATCCTCCTTGCATTTTGTGGAAAGTGACTACATTGAGTTCGCAGGTGTCAAAAATGGAATCCCATACCATTTAGTTTAGCGACGTATCATCCACAACAATTGTTTTTTTGTTGTTGTTTTTTTCAGTGATAATTGTTAAAAAAAAGAACTAAACATCGCAAAATGCTTGAAAAAAAAAAATAAAAAATGACGCAACCACATCAGGAATCGAACCCATGCCCGCTGCGTGTGAATCGGATGTCTTTCCACTGAGCTACTGAAGGAACTCATTCATGCGTACTAGTGGAGCCGGTAGACTGTATGTCAGAAGTTTGCTGCCGATTTCCCTTCATTACATCACTGATTACATGCACTCCCGGCTTGAAGTCGGGCAGCACCACGCAGACGTCACATTCGCACCTCGTAAATAAACCATACGCGTGCGTATTCAACTTGAAGTACGCACTTCTGCTTGACGTTTGAGCGAGCGATGTCTTCAGCAGCGAGAAGGGACGACGGCTCGGCGACGTCTTCGTGCAGTCGGCTTGCTGGTCAGCCGTGTCGTACGGGGTGAATATCAGTTCTTTTGATCGGTCCAAAATTTCTCTTTCGAAGGAAGACAGAATTCGGCGGTACCGTGAACGACAGTTCTGAAGTAGAGGTCCAACGCCCGTCGTCCGCTGCCATCCGCTAGTCTCACGATACGCGAAACGACGCCATGTTGAGAATTTTCAGTGAACGCACAGAATGCTTCCGGTTGTCTGTACTAACTTTTTTTTTCAATCAACGTATTTGCAGCTTTTTGGAAGCCACAAAAACTGGGTTTCATATTTTTTTTTTTCTATTTTGTAATATTGACTGTGTGCCTTCAATGACCTACGACTTTGATTCAATTTGGTGGTCGCTTCGAAACCTTAGAAAACGGCCGGTGACCACGGAAAAGAGAGTGAGCGCGACTCAAACCGGCCAGTTCTCGATCGGCGGTTTTCGGGCGGAAAGAAACCGAATTTTGAGCCGCAAATTTGTTCTGGGTAGTTGGGCTCTCATATGTCACATACAACTAAAAACCTCGGCGAGCGTAAATACCCTGTCAGTGTCCCTTTAAGTTCAAACACAAGATTTTGTTAGATTGAAACGTGTGGGTTAGTTAGTCGTGCAATGTGGGGTTACAGTACATTTGGCTTGCCTGAATCGTCCACCACAAACATGAATATGGGTAAAAGCTGAGATTTTAAAGGTGAATATATCAACAAAATGAAACCCTGCTCCCGCTTGTTTTCTTATCCTGGTGCCTTTCCGTCACGGCATTCGAATTTGTATCTTCCCATTTAATGGGATAGATAAAAAAATAAACTAAAAACTTTCCTCGATCCATCTAAGTATAGTAATCGGCAAAATACAAACGTAACGTATATGTAACGATACGTTTCATTTTTTAACTGTAACGGGAACGAGTTTCTTTTTCACATATGGGACTTGTAACGGGAATGCGTTACAATCTCATTCGCTAACAGGACTTTGTCCAAATCGGGAGTGGCTGATCGGCAAGGTATATAGGAACTTACATCTCATCAAAATTAGTCGAGAGTAACAGCAAAAGTTGTATGATTACTTTTGTTTTGTATCGCTTCTATATGGAAAGATAAATTATGTAGCAAAAAGTTGTTTGGTTTCTGTTTTAAAAATAGTAGTTTTTGCTGGTAATACATAAGTTCACATCACAAAAATATTTTTAAAGAAAAATGTGCGTATTACTGCCCCGGCAAAACGTATTGCTGTGTTTGTATTTCCAAATACTTTTCTATTTTTTTAATGTATTATATGTATCGCAATACTTTTGTACGGATGTATTTCAGTATCAGTATTTTAGCTGTCTTCATCATGAATCCCAGTATTTGTATTTCCAAATACAATTTAGTGTATCTCTGCCTAACCCTGGTACCGATTTGTCCCATGATAAAAGTTGCAAACAAGTGCTGCTTCGATAAATATTGATATCTTAAAATCAATAAACTCCCGGAGGTAGTTGCTGGGAAGCTCGTATTTATCCCATCCTATCCATCGCCCTACCCCTCGACTGCGCGGGGTGGAGTGGTAAAGGGTGTAATATAGAAGCTTCAACTGTCCACCCCCTCTTCCCCCTTCTATGAGATTTCTATGGTTCATAGCTTTCAATGTTACAAAAAACACAACCCCTCCTTCCTCTAAGAAGCACAAGTAGCAAGGCCCAAACTGGAAACTGGAAAAGTGGCCTTTGTCATGACCTGAAAGTACAATGACTTGTTGTTTGGAATTAACCTTGTCAAGATAAGCAGTGAGACTTCTTTTGTGAAACGTCCGAGATTTGAAAGAAAAGTGGGGTGGCATTTTCTCAGTACCAGCGCTGACCAAACATAAAATACCGTCTTTTTTTTTGGGGGGGGGGGGTGGCGGGTGGTATGGCATGGCATTGATACAGCGAAATTTGGAGTTTATCGTATAGATTCGAATCGGCAAAAATTTTACCGGCGGGTGCTTTTTGGAGTTTAGTCGATTTATCTGAAAACACGGAACCCCAGTTAGGAGGGATTGCAACGGATGGCATAAGTCGTCCGAGGCAGTCCAGCATTGTGAACGTATTGTGTGACCCCGCACCCCACATATTGCTGCACCCCTCCCGAACATTGCACGACGCTTATACGGCGTAGGATTGGCTTAATTGCTTGTAGCATCCTCTGCAGTTCATCAAGAGCTAGAGCTAGAGTGGAGTGGCACAGCCTCGTGAATTGTGAGTGACTGGCTCAAGGAACTGTTGCCATTCGCCTTTTGAGAGCAACTTCTCTCGGCCATCGGATGGAAGACTGGGCGAGGGGGTCTCTCACGGTGTGCAATGTCCACGGTGGCGCAGGGGTGCTCTACTTCTGGGGCATGAACAACCACGGCGGGGAGGCGACCATGTACCCGAAGCCGATCCAGGATCTGACCGGCTGGAACGTGCGAGACATTGGCTGCTCCAACAAGAGCATTGTGGTGCTGGCCGACGAGAGCACCATCTCCTGGGGGCCACACCCGACATATGGCGAGCTGGTTAGCCCTTTCTCTCTCTCTCTTTTGTTGGTTTTTTGGGCGGAGGGTGTGGTACAAAGAACTTCTCTATTCACTCCTTGCGACGCGACCGGCACGCTGACGCACGGCCGTTAACGAAGGTAGGCAGTGAGAACCTCAGTGAAACAAAACCATCCTGCGTATGTTGGTTTGCATTGAAGTCGAAAAGGTGCGGCTGCACTGGGTCGACAGCATGAGCTGCTGCGTCATTAAGTGCTCCCATAGTTATGCGTCGGGTCTCGTGGGGACAAAGTTTCTTAGTTTTCAACTCGCCGTCGTTTTGTGGGGCAGCGACAACGGTGGGTCCATGCCGCACTATGCAAGAAATTCTATCTTTTGATCATGTCTGCCACATATCGGCACGGTTGACATATACTACACTGCCACTTCGTTCGCTGTGTTTGTTTTTATGCCATTAATGCCTACATATGTTGGCACCGATGGGACGAACTGAAAAACCATCTCACACTTGCAGGTATACGCCCATTTCGGAGGCCAGTTTCAGACAAATTATTAAAGCTCTCAGCCGCATCAAAAGGGAAAAGTAAAAAAACAATACTCAACGACGTTAAATGTATAATCATTGAGCTCGAGCGCAGTTTGAACGTTGTTTAACAACCGTGATTATATTTTGGTCTTAAAGTGCGCAAGGTAATGGCATAATCTCATAAAAAAAAAAAGTGGGAGGCTCGTGTAAGACGAAACATGTATACTAATACTGACCAATGTAAGATCAACCTTGCATGTGCAATTATATATGTCTGTGCCTGTCCCTCTTAGTCACTTTCTTTGTCGGTCTGTAGGCATTGTTCACACATACACGTTTTTGTTTGTTTCCTTAGCGTTCTGATATGCTTGCATAAAATGCCACGTGATTAACGAAAGACGTGGAAGATAGAAACAAAGCTCACCTCTTTAATTAGTGAAGGAGAGCACCGCATTTTGCTCGTGTTCACCCTGTTATAATTTTTATTTGCCTGCTGTTGTTTTTTTTTTTGTTTTTTTTAATTAAAAATAAAATAATTTACATGGATGGCATCAAATTACAGACAAGCTATAATCAAGACATGTTTATGGTATTAGCTTTGTGGGAAATTATTGTTGTGTTCAAGGTGTTCTTGCGAAAAGTCATCACAGTGAAATTGGTGTTGCTTAAATCACGATTTAAAACATCTTGATTTTAATTCTCCACCCTGAACTCAATCATTTCATGGTAGATTAATTTCAGGCTAACAGTGCCTTGTTGATTTTGCAAAAAAGTGCAGTGGTTGCACCCTCTAGAGGCCTGGAATATTTTTTGTCGGAAGCCAACCTGCAGTGTGATTGATACAAGATGTTAAATTTATTTCCTGGGATATATAAGAGGTGGAGAACAGCTAGACATTCTCAGCTCTGCCCCAGCCCTCGTGCAACGTCACCCTCAACATATCGGCCTCGAAGAACCAAAGTTCGGTCTGTGCGCGCTTCTGCCGCCACAGCTTCGCACGCGAAGAGGCGCCGGAAACTGCTGAACACATCTCACTATCGAATGCCAACTCCTCCGTTAGTGGCGCTACTCTCGTTTTTCTAAGCATCCCCTATGGTTCCCACATGGAGTGTATAGACGTTTGCAAGTACGAACTCTGGGCACTGCCATCTTGCTGCTGTCGTATGTAAATTGTCTGATAGTCAAGCCTTGCTAAGGCGTGCCCACGGTTCCTGGGCTGACACCCAAACAAAGCATTTTCTATCCATGGTGGCCACACTAGCTTTGGAAGCATGGTTGCTTGCAAACATTTGTATAGGGCAGCAAAGTCGAGTACACTCGTAGTGCGGGCACTTACAGTACAAGCTCGTCTATATTTGGTGGAAAACCGTGCTAAAAAAAAAAGGTATGATTCAGCATTCTCATTACTGTCACTTAGGGTAACAGGGAGGCATTCCTTCATACAAGTTTGCATACCTTATCTTGGCCTACAACCTGCACCCCCAACTTACTACACACAAAGAAAAAAAAAAAGAATTCTCGCAAATTATTTGCATTAGTCACTCATAGTAATGTCCAGATCTTGCTAGAAGCCATACCTTTATTTTGAATACACTCATCGCTGGCACCTTCATTGTCACAGATACCGTTGTCGTCCATGCCTTCAAGGCGATCGCTAATGCAGCAGTTCGGCGGCATCTCATCTAGAAAAGTCGCGGTAACGCCGAATCTCTGTAGACACAGCATGGCCACGACCTCTTCTCTCCTCTGTGAACTTCGCGAGCACTTTTTCAAGCTCGGGGTATGCACCAGTTTTCGGATCGCGGAACGTTCGTTGGTCACGGCACGCAGTTTTCAGGTTCTCATTCTCACACGCATGACTACTCAATGTGGTAGTGGTCATAGTTCCGTCCTGCCACTCAGTTTCCGATCTTTCAGCAACAAATTTTACGACGGCGCGGAGCGGCTGTGAACATCATGGAGCCCGCAAAATCAAAGCAAATATGGCTATTCGGATAAAGGAGAAGGTGGAAAGAACACTGGTCCCTAGGAGAGACCAGAGAAGAAGGACACCGAGGAATCTATCCCCCTGACTTTGCGGCCATTGCCACAAACCGCACCCTTGCTGAAATTCCCGTATAACCTGCACCCCTACTTTGAATTTGGTTTTCCATAAATTTTGATGCGGGTTATATGCTAGAAAGTATGGTAGCATAAACGAGAAAGGAGTGAAGTGGTGCAACACGCGACAAAGAAAACACCGTAAAGTGCAGGCCCCAGCTGTGTGGCCTGCACGTGTCGGTAGCGTGCCTTTCCAGGAGATGACAGCCCATGCCTGACCCCCCCCCCCCCCCCCCCCCGCGCGTGTCTCTACCAGGGCTACGGCGAAGGCCGCCAGAAGTCGTCGACGACCCCGCAGGAGGTGCGTCTTCTCGAAGGCATTCACATCCACACGGTGGCGTGCGGCTTGGGACACTCTGTCTTCATTGCACGCGACGACACCGAGGAAGAGAGGGCCCGCATCCGCAAGCTGCCAGAGTTTGTGCCCTAGGGTGCCCCCGGGGTGCACCCGGGTTTCCCCCGTGCCCCGCCGGAGGAACCCGCCGTGCCAATTCACCCGCAGAGCAGCATACTCGTTCTAGAGTGGACGTGCTCAAAGGAGCCGCATTGGAGTGCGGGTGCAACGGTCCCGCGGCGCGGCGGACTTTTGAAGCCTCTCGCGGGAAGCGTCCGCGAAACTGCGGCCGAGGCAGCAGTGAAGGGGAGTACGGTCGTCCGCTGTCCTTAAGTGTTCTTGTGTTAGAGATTTCTTTTTTTCCCCACCAGGGTTAGCAGTCAAAGGTGCACAAGGGGCTTCTACCAAATGTCGAGACGGGTCGGAGAAGAATGTCGGCGGGATTTCGGGTCTCTGCCCGTTAGCCGGCCGTTGTTCCATTTTACAATTTTTTGCCTTTTGACTCTTGTACCATACTCTGCTCATATAGTATTTCATGTTCGTTTGTTCCGTCTTCCGTTCATGTTTTTTTGTTTTTTTTTTTTCCTGTGTACATGTTTGTCATTTCTACAGGTGTACATACAACTGCACGTCCGCAAACACCATCTACATTTTCCCCACCCTGGCTCATTTCTGCCAGCAGCAGCCTAGTAACTGGTTTTACCCTTTTTTTTAATGGTCCTGTATTGTATTTTTTGCATCTTTTTTTTCTACCTTTACACTTCTCCCGGCCTCATTATTCTACGACTGTGCTTTCCCCCTTTTGTTCCTCGTCAAGTCGAGGAGCCTCTGCGCACGTGGCCACTGGAGGGGGAGAGAGGCCGTAACTTTGCACTTTTAGCACGGGCAAAATTGGGGGTAACAAAATGAAAGCCAAAAGAAGTCTCGTCGTCATCGGCACTAAGAAACTTGTGGGTGTGGTACCCTCCTTGTGTTGGCAGCAGCAAGGTATCATCCTGAGCAATAACTGAGCGCTCTAGTCGGTTTGCGCCCGCCGTCGTCGTGCAACCCAGAGGGCGCTCTGCCGAGCACACCCACTCCTGCTCCTGCCGGTTGTGAAAATGAATCTCGAGAAGTCGACGAACCACCCATCGTTTTTTATTGCTTTTTTTTAACCCCAATCTCTTTAATGTGCATAGGAACCATTTTTACCCTAGGGGTCCCTGCTGTCCACTATGTCCCTCCGAAGAAAAGTGATTGGCTGTTTTTTTTAAATGACCTCTTTGATGATCTCAGGCCGATAATAGGTTTATGTTTTGATAATAAAATTTGTGAATCTTGCATTTGGTTGTCTCGTTTTTATCTGTCCTATACAAGTTTTCGAGCTTATGGAATTGATGTGGTGGTCCTGCCTGCAAGCGGTTGTCAGTGCAATTATGTTGCCATCCAGTGTCTTAAATGTGTACATGTGTAGACCAGCTTTGGCAGTGCACTCGCTTTAACCTGTTTTGAACTATAAAGGAGCAGTGCAATGATATTCAGTTGGAATGTTTTACACCACATGAGCTGACTGGCACTAGTGGGACTCGAGGATATTCGCACATAACGCCACTGGCCAAGACACTCCTATCGTGCGGTGTAATTTCAAGGACAAAAGCGAGCGCTTTCATTCAATTTCTCCTTCTCGAAACTTAATGACGTAACCAAGGGATTGTGGTATCCTCCAGTGACGATATTTGAATGGGGCTCGTAGATTGGACCCGAGCATTCGTGGACATTCTATACGCGTTTGTAAGTCCGGTCTCAGGGCGCCGGCCATCTTGCCCTGTGGGATGTGCTTGGGCGCGCCCATAATCCGATTACGACGCCTTAACAAGGCTTCGTAATAAAATTGGGACGCGTCCAAGCACACCCCAGCAAGCAAGATGGCAGCGCCCTGAAGCCGGACTTGCAAACGTGTATATGGGTTTGTGATAATCCTTAGCTCGAGAAGCATTCGGGTAGTGGCCCGTGTCCAATTTCTGCAATGACGATAATAGCCGAACCATAACAATGTATGGAACTCTGTGTTTCCTGTGCCTTGCCAACCCCAGCGTGTGGCTATGATCAACATTTGCTGCATATTATCGGCTCCAGATCACGTGACTGCTTGTTCTGGCTGCGAGTTGGGGTGGACGCTGCTCCCTTTTATTTTTTCTGCGACCTCGATTGCGTGTGGTGAAAAACGAACTGGTGTTTCACAGGTCATTAACATTGTGGATCCGTTCTAAGTGGTATTTGTGCAAAGCACAAAAATCTTTGCATCACCCCTTTAATGTTCTGCAGTGTCGGCATTCCCCATTGTGTTCAAGCGTTTAGAAGAGTGTTTGTGCAAAGGTCATTTTCATCAAATCTTAGAATGGGTTCTATGTCCAAGCATTCCCATGGCTATTTTTAATTGAATTAAGAATTGCATAATTTTAATCCAGCCCTAATATTTTATTCAAATTATCCAACATTATCCAGTGGGATGCTGTCGGGTCCACCTTTGATTGATCGCTATCTTAAAACAACCTTTTACGGGCGCTTCTGGTATGTCATTCAACAGTTGGAACCTGTTAAAATTGCTGCAATTGCTTGCTTGTGCTAGGAGAATCAATCTCTCTGCTGTCAACACCTGCTATGCAGTGAATTTTAGTGAGTGGTTGTACTGTGGAAAGCATCTTAGTTGGACAGGCCACCACGTGAATCTTAACTGGACACTGAACTCCCCAAAACAAGTGCCGGAGGCCCGGAAAAAGATTGTAGCACGGTCGCGGCCCTACCCAGGCACTTCAAAATATGTTTTTCGGAGCGAAGTACAGTGCGACTTTTGCCAAAAAGCTTTAGACTAGACTACGGGTGATCCTGATAGGCGGTTGTAAAAGTCTGGCGGCAAAGCAACCCCAACCACGCGGCTCTCCCAACCCGTGGGTGCTGAGATTTCCATCGACTAGCCGGCTAAATGGACGTACACCAAGCCTCTACCGTATCCACCAGTAGCGTAGCCACATGGAAAAACTTAGGAAGTGCTTCCTCCGACGCCCGTCGGAGGAGTGAGGCCTGTGTGCAAATCACTCCTCCGACGCCGGAAATGACGTAGTCCCGTCGGAGGAGAGACGTCCGTGTGGAAATCACTCCTTCGACGCCAGAAGTGACGTATCATCTTCGGCCCCGGATGTTGCTTTTGTTATGACATGTGCCCTACCATGTGAGTCTGCCTCTAGCCTTCCTGGCCGCGCTGCTGTCGGCTCCGGTCACGCAAGCTCTTTTGCCTGATTTTCGCACTCTTTGAAGCGTTTTGTTTAGCATTGTCGTGTTCTTTTTAGCAATACATGTTTCGTATCTAGTGCTACTCTTTGTATTTTAGCCTTGATCGCACCTCCAACATGCCTATAGTTTTGGTAGCCGGCGATTCGATGGTGAAGTGATATTGCGGCGTTTAGTGGTATTAGAATCGAGCACTTGTTTTCCCAGGTGTCTGAGAGGCTACCCGATTTTGATGTTGTCATCCTGCACGTCGGCATTAATAATTCCAATATTAGTGCCAGCGTGTACATCGACAAATATCGTCGTCTAGCTGCCCAGATCTGTGAACGCAATCCAATGATGCAGATCGCCTTTTCTGCCGTTCTTCCGAGACGGGAGAATAGGTTCTGCTCATTGGAATGGCAGCGTAGTCACGCTGCAGAGATCGAGGCTTTAAATGACCGTCACCGAGAGGTGAACTCGCTGCTGCGAGAGTTGTGTCGCAGGGAAGGGTTCACGTTCCTCGACGGGCTGGCTGACGAGTGGCACCAGTGGATCGGCCGCGACTGCGTCCACCCAAGCCGGATGGGCAACAAGGTATGTACGTGCGTTATGCCGCTGCACTAAAGAGCGCTAATATAGGGCGGCAAAGATTGCAAGGCTGGCCGTAAAAAGGGGAACTGAAAATTGACCCGCGCACGTGGCGAGCTAAATTATTGGTTGGATCCAACTGGTGTAGCTGGTTTACGGAACCGATTGGCCCCGTTGGTGCCAACTCCAGCAACGAAACACGGCACAAAATGCAAGATTGACCAGACTTTATTGTCAAAAACCGAGAATGAGAATAAATAGGTTCGGTGACGTCCACGTTTCCGGGTTGAAGGAAGCGCAGTGTAGCTCTGTAAGGACCGCTTCAGCTGCCTCGTTAGCTAATTGCGACGATTGAATCGCCCTTTCAGAGCTAGTATTCGTGCGGGTGAAAGATTAGCCGCTGGCGTCTGTCAGCATCCGTGGCGACGTCCCCAGCTTCTCTCCATCGCGTGAAGAAAGGTGCTCACCCGTGTTTCCGCGTTGCGCAGGTGAAGTCCTGGTAGGATGCGGTTGCGCTCCCACCTTACAATCAAACATTTCAAATTGCTTGTGTCACAACAGTCGAACATTTTCGAGGTAGACTTCCCGCCATTTTTACCATTGTGCCCTCCGCAGCTGTTTTCTCTTCCGTCTGGTTTTCCCTGGGTGCCCTCCGATCGCTGAACTGCAGCTTTCTGCCCTCGAAGTTCACCGTGACCACCATGGCGTATTTAGTTGGGTCGCAAGAAGCGCAGACGTGGTTTTGACATTTTCATAACGACACGTTTATCAATACACCAACTTCGGCGATGGCTTCCCTTCTCTACCGACCACCGGATGGATGAATGGATGGATGAATCCGGCTGAGCCCTTTGGAACGGGCGGTAGCTTACGCCACCTAGCCGTTTTGTTCTTCTTCCAGAGTACCCGCCCTGATTCAAAAGGGTCTTGGTTCACCTGACTGACTGACTGGCCGACTGACTGATGATGATGATGATGTATGTTGCTATCCCCTTTGGAACGGGGAGTCACATGATAATCGTGTCCAAGCCGGTGGGCTCCTTTGTGCAGCCCGTCACATTATTCTCTTGTTTTCCACCGATTTGCCAGCCGTTGTTTTGTTTTTCGAACCACCCATCTCTCCGCGGGGTGTGCTCCGGAGTCTGCCGCCTCTTGAAATCCCAGTGCTTCCGCTAGTGGTGGCGCTTGTGCAGGCTGTGGAGCTGTAGTGGCTGTGACTCTACAGCCTCCATGCACACTCGCCGGTGGCGTAGCCTGTCGTCCACTGTCCAAGGCTGGATGCTTGGTCGGCTTGGGTGTCGGCTAGCCAGGCTAGCTCCCATTTTGGCGTCAGGGCCGGGCAGCAGAGGACCAGGTGTTCGATTGTTTCTGCTTCTTGATCGCAGAGCCTACACTGTATGGTCATTATCGTCGGGTCGAACCGCTGTCGATATGCCAGTGTCCGTAGCGCTCCTGCTCGCGCCTCAAACAGGAGGCGGCTGCCCAGGCTGTTGTCATAGAAGTCCTCAGCTCTGATATTATGCTTGTGGGCCCTGTATACGTCTAGCGTAGACTTCTTTCCTGCCTCCTCCATCCAGTGTGCCGTCTCCGCATCTCTTACACGCCCTCTTGTCCACTTGCCCTCCGAGTCTTCCTGAACTGGGTCGGTGAAAAAACCGTTTTTCTTGCGGAGCTGGTAGACTCGCTTCACCCACCGTGTCTGTAGGCATCGGAGACCTAAATAGTCAAATATCCGTCTGGCCCATCGACTTTTATCCATGTGTAGGAGCCGTCCTCGATAGCAAAGCTTGCTGGCTGCCTCCCTTGCCTCGAACGTCGACCACCCCACGTCTCCCTGAATCGCCTCAATCGCCACTTGTCCATGGCAACCGAGTGCCTGGCGGCCGACATCCCTCTGCCGGCGCTCTAACCAGGCTCGTGTGTCAGCCATGACACAAATTATTTCATTGGCGAACGTAATTCCAGGCACATGCACAGCCTTCCACAGTTCCCTCACCATCAGGTATCTATTGCCGCTCCACAGGATTCGCCGACGTAAGATGTTTTGCCCTCTTTGTGCCGTCTGTCGAATATGTGCTTGATATTCGTCACAGTAGTCGGGCGCGTTCGTCAGTGTCACTCCCAGATACCTGTACTGATTCACCACCGCGACAGCTTCCTGTTGCAGCCTCAACACTTTGCTTCCTGTGTAGTTCCCAGAGAACTGCACTACTGCTTATTTTAAAACATTGAATTTAAGTCCCAGTAGTGCCACTTCTTCTTCACAGACGTCTACCAACTTTTGAAATGTTTCCATGTCCCCCGCCATGAGTACGAGGTCATCAGCGTATGCGAGGCCCGGCAATGTCCAGTGTGTTTCACAACCCTCTTCTACGCGTGCGTGTGAGTGAAAAACCGAGCCCTGACTTCAGGAGATGTCGTTCCAACTCGCTCGTATACAACATATACAAGAGAGGGCAGCCTGCTTCAGGCCCCTTTTCACTTCAACCCTTCCGGACATCACGCCTCCGAACTCAGCCGTGACAGCTCCTCCGTCGTACAATCGTCGTACTAAGTTTGTCCATTGGCTGGGCATATCTAGTCTTATGAGGCATTGGATGAGGGACCCGTGGGGTACACTATCATACGCTTTCGCTACATCCAAAAAGCAGCATATAAGATCTCGTCCCTCTTTTCTGGCAATCTCTATGAGTTGCGTCAGAACGAACAGGTTATCCTGTAATCTGCGGTCTCTGCGGAAGCCATTTTGGAGCTCAGTCAGTTTGGCGTTCGCCTCCACCCAGCCACACATCCATTCCTTTATAACATGGGCAAACACCCTGTAAATGACACTTGTCACCGTCAGGGGGCGGTAGTCATTCAACCTTTTTTTGTTGCCTCCACGTTTCGGCACCAGTACAATCCTACTGTGCATCCAGTCCTCGGGAATAGGACTACCCGCAATGATGTCTGTTAGGATGCTTGCCAGCTGCCTTCGAGCGCCATCGCCCATGCACTTGAGCAAGGTCGCAAGTATGCCGTCTGTTCCCTGTGCAGTGTTGTTTTTAATATGCGCGATGGCCCTGTCAAGCGCGGCTTTCACCACCTCCCACTTCGGCGTGATTGTCTGCTCTAGGGATCCTGGCTGCTCTGTTTCGACAGGGTCTGTGTCTGCCATTGAAGGTACTCTGATCAGGTCCGCTACTGGTGTGTTTCCATCTTCCCACTCAAATGCTTTTGTCAGATACTCCGATAGATGCTCCGCCAAATCCTGTACCGCATTTCCTGTGTGATTCTCTATGACGGTTGGTGGTGGGTCATTCCTGTCCATTGAGTTTACATTGTCGCATGTGCAGCGCCATCTCTCGACAACGCGTAAAACTAATCCGCGTGCGCGTCACAACGGCCTGCTGGGTCCGATTTAAAAAAAATAAAAAAAATATAGTAGGTCTTTATATAAATGTTTAATACATTTTTATATATGTACATAAATGTTAATTTAAGTAAACACCTTTTATGCCGCTAATTATATTGCAATTTATAAAAAAAATATGTACGTTGCCATTATACATATTTTTATAAATACATAAATGTATACCTAGTAATTAAAGGTTTATTTATGTACAGCGAAGATCAATACACCCCCATCTTGTCGAAATTGACACAGCGTGTGAACCCCAACTGGGAATGGGAAAACAATTTAAACTTCTCTGGGAATCCCTCCAACCAGTTAACTCCTTAACTGGTCCCAGTTTACCCCCACCCGTTCCCCATCTGGGCATGGTCAAGCCAGTTGACTCCCGATTGGGAATAGTTCAAGCCAGTTGACCCCTCAGCTAGTCCCAGTTGGACTCCTATTGGTGTCAGCTAATTCCCACTTGGGACCAGTTAGTCCCAATTGAAACCAGTCGAGATGCCAACCGGTCCCAGTTAGACGTTTTCGCATAGGTGCCTTGTAAAGCTAAAGGCGCAGCACTTTTTCTGTGAAATCTTCAAGGCAACATCCTTAACAATTTGAACGAGTGAGGTGGCTGCAGCTGACAATCAGCTTTGGTGCTAATGTCAAGTACTGTGTGCAGGTCCTCGCTGGGTTCATGGGCCAGCAAGTGCGGAGCATCCTGGAGAAGATGGCCAGGGCCAAGATCCAGCAGGACCACATGGAGGCAATGCCAGGGACCCGCTCGTGGGACGGCTGGACCATCAAGGGTGCTCCACCAACCGCGCCGTGTGAGCTCGAGCTCCCACCGCTTAGCTCTCCTGGAGCTTCTGCTGCTCCTTCGGCACGCGAGGATGAGCCGCCTACACCAGGCCTACACAGAGGCTTATGATTTTGTCGTGCTTGAAGTCTCAAGCAGGTGACTGCCTTTTAAGCTTACAATAATGACTATGATTTATTGTCTCACTTTGCTGCATATGAGCCACCATGCAGGCTGATTCGCTACAGTGTTTGCCTTCGGGCTATTCCTCCATTTTGCATATTGTTCACCTGTCATTTTTGCCGATAGATTCAGCATTCATTATTATGAAATAAAAAAGAAAGCTTATTTGGTTCCCAATTGTGACATTCTTGATCCAGACCCTGATAGCAACATATTTTCTGTGCCGAACAGGTTATGGTGCTGCATTATGTCGGGGTGTCTACCAAGTTGTCTCTGCAGAATTCTCCGACTTTTCCAGCAAACTTTTGTTCATCTGACCACATAGTCTTTGTAAGAGGCTGGGGAAATTATAGCAAAAAGTCTGTGGGCCTCACATCTGGTAACAAGAAGGCTCCAAAAACGAGGCTCCTTGGAGACTGAGCAAGTTGCTACTTGTGTAAATCGGCTCTGAAAAAAACCAACAACTAAGCAATGCTGCACAGTTCAATGATTCTTTCCAAGTCTGACGTGGGACGGGGAAATTCGAATTATGTGTTATAATGTGAATAAACTGTTTTGCATTACAAATTGATTTTGATGTCGTTTACTTACATTTGGTGGGGTGCCAATTTGTCTTATACCTTAGTAATTACATCAACACACTGCATTTGATATCAATCCTGCTCCAACAATAGCTAGCGCACATGGGCCCCTTTTTACCTTTCTGATCGCT
This sequence comes from Ixodes persulcatus, assembly GCA_013358835.2. NCBI lineage: Eukaryota > Metazoa > Arthropoda > Arachnida > Ixodida > Ixodidae > Ixodes > Ixodes persulcatus. Next base: position 30,693 of record JABSTQ010002942.1, read on the forward strand.
CCACAAATAATGCCCGGCGATTCTCTGCATGCACCAGAGCAATGCAAGAAAGCTAACTGCGAGAGCGCTGGCGTTTCTCTGCGTGCACCGACGCAGCGTGGGAAGGTTATGAAAAGAGAGCTGGTGCTTTTCGCATGCACCGGTGCAATGTGGAAAAACTTACAGCAAGAGCACAAGCGCTTCTCTGCGTGCACCGGAGCAATGCAAGAAAGCTAACCGCGAGAGCGCTGGCGTTTAACAGGATACCTTGCTGGGCTGGTTGGTTGAGCGACATAATGAGAAACAGCGCAAAAGGGACAGGACACAAAGTAGAAGAAGGACACAGGACATTTTTTTTTAAATATTTATTTTGGTCACACGTTTTGCAACGTCTTTCTAGTGCCGCTGTTTCTGTCTTTATTAGCATTTATCTCTTTTGAAAGAGGAAGAAGAGCTTGCGCTTGCGCGGGCCACTGTGCGCGCGTGGAATTTATAGGAAACCTTTGGTTGTTAGTCAGCGTATGTCCTGTGTCCTTCTACTTTGTGTCCTGTCCCTTTTGCGCTGTTTCTCATTATGTCGCTGGCGTTTCTCCGCGTGCACCGGCGAAGCGTGGGAAAAGTTACCGAAAGAGAGCTGGTGCTTTTCACATGCACCGGTGCAATGTGGGAAAACTTGCAGCGAGAGCACAAGCACTTCTCCGCGTGTACCAGAGCAATGCAACAAAGTTAACCACGAGAGCGCTGGCGTTTCTCTGCGTGCACCGGCGCAGCGTGGGAAAGGTTACCAAAAGAGCGCTGGTGCTTTCCGCATGCACTGGTGCAATGTGGGAAGGCTTACCGCGAGAGCACAGGCGCTTCTCCGCGTGCACTGGTGCAATAAGGAAAAGCTTAACACGAGAGCACTCGCAAAGTATTAAGCTTGATACTAGCATTGTATTGAGAACACAGTTTGGACAGATGTGGTTGTTTACCCCGATAAGCTGAAAGTGCGCTGTGGAGGCAATTGTTTACAGCATTTTCAAAAATATGTTTTACTATCGAAAAATGTATGGCATATAGTAGATCATACAAAGACTTTCCAACACAAAGAATGGAAAGAAACTACAGTGGACTACTTCCTTCAACCAGCAATGACAGTAATGAATTTTGTTGCTGGTTGAAATAAGTAGTAGTTGTCCGAAGTTAGTATTCAATTCCTTTTGTGTCCAAAAGTTTGAAACCAACACTTTATTCTTATTTTCCAGCTAATCCTTAAATGTATTAAAGTTAAATGCTTTTCAGAGGCTGCTGGCCCAAATAACTAACAATTTCTTTGTTTGAATTATTCAGACAAGCATCACAGCTACCAGACAACTGAGTTCTAGTTGCCTGGTAGAAAAGCTGCTTTTCTACCAGGCAACTGCACGTGCCATCTCAATTTTCTTTCTTGAATGGCATGGGATCGGGCCTGGGTGCCATACTGCAGGAAACAAGTGATCCAGAGCCCAGGTAGCACTTCCACAAGATGCAGGGAAATTCCTTTTATTGGAGTGACAATAATAGACATAAATATTTGGCTCACAAATTCATTGCTTTGGTTGACACGGGAGCTGCAAATTCCTGCACGTCACATGTAGGGTAATTAATACAGGCAACAAACACGTATTGCACATGGGTAATAGCAAATTGTTACAGCCTATGCGATGTGCAATGATGTTCCTGCTTCTTGCAGGCACGTCCACCATATTGTGATTTTAAAGTGTGGACAATGTAATTTTAGAGTGGAAGTCTGCGAAGAGGTCCACCGATGCCTTTGTAAGCTGAGCTACAGGCAAACTAGAGCTGAACTGTTTCATGTTCCTTCACGTGTAACCAGACATGTTGTGTTTGCTCACTGTGCAATCCCTCTCATCTCTCTCGGATTCAGTCATTATATAATGCCATCGCTCCACCTCACCTTTATATATCTGAATCTGTTGCAATGTACCGTCACAATTTGGATAATCTTACATTTATTTGTTTGTTAACTTTATGTGTGTTTAGGATTTTTTTGTTTGCTGGTTTTATCGTTTGTGTTGGTGCACCACGGGGCACCCAAAATGAAGACCGATTGCATCCAAAATAAAGATGATTATTATTATAAACCTGTTGCTGACCCTCCTAATTCGAGGGCCACAAATGACAGCCCTTTTTTGCCAGCACTATCTATCATCGCTGTAGCGCTGACCACTCGTTCGCAGATATCTCTGGACTAGTCAAGCCTGTCAAATCGTTATTTGCAAAGAAAAGTGGTGTAACATATTTCCTCGTGTCTGCGGTACAAGGCAGCGTTTGCCTTTGCCTGATCGACGCCTACACAGAGTCGCAAATACTTCCCCAGAAAGCTGTTGTCTCCAGTATAATCAAATATATAAAAAAACATAACACTGCCACTCTTTCTGAGCATTTGTGCTACCCACTTATCTACACACTTCTTCAAGCATAAAAGCAGCAATATTACAATACTAGTAAGTTAGCTATCAAAAAATTAAACACAGTTTGGTCCATCTGCATGGGACAGTCCGATTCATTCGGCTTGTAGATTCGGTGTCCATCCGATCGATTCCAGAAAAGCAGACCACACCGAATTTCACCTCCGAAGTGCAAAGTTATCTAATAGCATATCAACAAAATGTTGGAAAAAAAATTATTCAGCCCATCTTCATCCCTTGGCCATCCCCCATTGCCCTCGTTTAAAGAATTGAGGGCTCAATGTCGCATGCTGCAAATGAAATGATTGGCAGTGGCCGTGCACTGACACACATATCGGCAGAAGGGAGGATAAAAATCAAGTTAATTTAAATCACAATTGAAATCATGATTTAGACCACAATTTTATTCATACATGGGTAAATTACTTCTAAAATGTAATTTAATTACAATTACTTTGCTCCAAAAGTAGTTTAACTACAGTTACAATTACTACTACCTGAGAAATAATTCATTGCAATTACAAATTACTTTTAAAAACTAATGCAATTACTTTACAAGTACCTATTTCTGAAAGTGAACCTACTTGGGCCACATAACTTTAAACCAGTTGTTTAGAATGCAACGCATTTGTTCGTTCCTTGCCCCAATGTCTGAGGAGGCTTAAGCATCGCTGTATAAATGTCACATATTGTACTTTCCTTTTATAAATTTTGTTAAATTAATAATAGAACCTGACAGTTTGGGCAATGAAGTCCTATGTTCTTATATTTTAAATAATATAAATGAGTTCATATACTCAAGGATGCCAGATCGCTAAAGTAAAATTGGGTTGACACTTTTGTTAGCCAGGCAAATAAAAATGACAATTAGTGATATCTAAATATTTGAATAAAGTTAATATAAAACTACAATCCACACGTGCTAATACGACCACATTCACATACAAATGTTTCATGTTATCGTAAATTATTTACATTGAGTTGAAATTACAATGGCTCAGAAATATATAAGAACCGAATCGGGGCTCCCGAATCAGAGGTGACAATATTCACAGGTGCGTGGTCAGTCTCAAAAATACTTATGCAAATAGTATCCGAAGTAAAAACAACAGGAAATAAACTTTAAAATGATACAAAGAAACAAACATGTGACAGTCCTGGAAGAGGGATGTAAAAAACTGGCAAAAAATAAAAATAACTTTATATACAATTAAAATCTCCTACCTCGACTGAAAGCTGAAGCTCAATTGTTTTCTTTAAATATATTGGCATGTTTACGCTATTGCTTTCTGCTCGCACCACAAATGGCGCCGTTCAGCTAGGCTCCAAAAAGGATTGTCTCAGCCCGCAGTGTAAGCAACAAAACAAGAAACAATGCAACGCTATTTTTATTGTGCATGTGTGTGCATGTCTACCATGTGTGTGTGTCACCGAGCACTAGGCCGCTTGTGCGAGCGCTGAGGCTTTCAGAGAGGTTCCGTCGGCACCGAAAAGCCTTGCAAAAGTAATTGTAATTCTGCCTCAAAGTTTGTAATTACTAATGCTAGAAAGCAAATAAAGTACAATTGCTATTCCTTTTAGCAGAAAGTAATGAATTACAATTACAAATTACCAGAAAAGTAATTACAATACGGTAATTCAATTACTGTAATTGAATTACTATTCAAGTATGATTTTAATCATTCTAATTTTTTTATGTTTGAAATCAATCATTTTGAAATAAGATATTTGAAAAAACATTAATTTTACCACTGGAACCTCAGCTATTTTATTGTTTTCAGGTGCATTTATCTTTTCATTCTATGTAAAATAATTATCAAGTAAAATTGATATGAGGATAACGAGCAAATATAAGACTTCTTTGAGGCAAAAGTAAATCGGAGAATTGAACGCTCTCTCCACTTCTCAGCTCGTTCTTCAGGTATAGCAAAACAAGGGAAAGGGTAGTCAAGAACAAAAAAAAAACTATGCGTGCATGAACAAGCATGCAAACTCAAATACCAGCAGAGGGACAGGTATAGAAGCAGGAAGACAGACTAAGTATATGTCTCTGGTTGATCTTGCATATTGTAATGTAATTATTATTTGGAGAGAAATTATATTTCTCTCAAAAAATTATTTTGAGAAAACAATTTAAATCAAATCAAGGATTTTTGTTTTTCTTTTTTTAATTTTGCCAGTGAGAAAACTGTAATTTGGTTAATTATAAAGTCATGTTCAGTCAATCAATGCGGCCTATTGCCATAAGTGCTCTTCGGAGGCCGAGATTCGCGTACAGATTTCTTGCAGTAAATGTAGATAATGTAGAAGTCTTTCTAGGTTGCTTTTCCGCAGTACACAACTTCGTGAGGTGAAGCGCACTCGCGGGTTTTTTGCTTTCCTGCAAAACGCAGTGTTTCAGGGAGAAGCGCGCTTATGGAATGTTAGGTCTACTGCTTTCCCATCTTACTGCAAAGGACAAGTACATTTCCCACAAGCAAAATACCTGCAGGGGGAAGCGCACTTGCGAGTTACTTGGTCCGCCGCTTTCCCGCCGTACAGCAAATAGAAGGGGGAAACCCTCCTTCCAGGGTACAAGCTCTTTTCTGAGTTTCAAACTGTTCCACAAGGCCCATTCTTGTAGGAAGAACCGCTTTTGCGGGTCTCGCCCTTTCATACATAAATTTTTCTGAATAATCATACAAAATTTAAGGTCGCATCAGCAAATTTTAATGAGAAGGAGATGGTGGTCTATGTGTGAAATATGATTAATAAATGAAAGATTGTGGAGGGAAGGTAAAAAGAAAGGATCTACCAATCTATGGGGGATAGAGGTAAAAGAGATGGAAGAATAAGCAGAGAAATGAAACAAAATATTTAGTGCGGAAATATGTGTGTACCTAAGAGGATGGTGTGGAGTGAAAAGACGGGAGTATAGCAAAGTAACGTAGTCTAGCCGTGGGTCTCATGATCAGAATTTTTCAGGAGACAAAAGGGAATGTAAAATATAGTAAAAATGTTTATGAGAAAATTATTCATACAAGATTTTTGTACCAAATGTCACCATATGAGATTTTATGGGGGAATGCCCCAACCAATGATTCCTCAGCAAACTGAAGTGCACGTGACTCTAAGCAATTTCTCGGAATACTCCAGAAAATTTCCCTTGAGATTCAGTTTCCTTAATGTTTATAAGGTACATGCAGGGTTTCCTGCTGATTTTATTATTGGAACCTTCTCAGTTTCGACACAATTAATCTGAATTATAGCAATAATCCTCTGCCTCTCTGTATGTGAGTCTGTCTTTAAAAATGCAATCATCAGGGTCAGCATCAAGGTCTTTGTAAAATATTATCAGGACACTCCAAAACAATCTGAAAATTATGAAAACCAAGTTAATGCTGAGGAAGAACCTGAGAATTTCAGACATGTGCAGTAACTGGTCAATCAACGAATGTTTCCACACAAGGTTGTGCAACAGGTGGTCATCCAATAGGTGGTCGGCCTCGATCAGGGGAGGCAAAACTGACATTGCTCAAGAGCTGCAAGCAAAAGTGTAAATTTTTAGGAAGCCGCAAGGCGGGATGGGGGTAAAATGGTGGAAATCTCGTCCTTTCCTCATGCTTTCAAGAAGGCTGCTTTGTATACTGATGCAAATATTTACATCAGTATACATCGCAGAGCTGTCTCGTCTGTGTTCCTCTCGAGCCTTCTTGCCCGCGTGCCACCTCTTCTTTCTCCCCTGCACCCAGTTGGCTTGTCCACTACAGAGGCATTAGTACCTCTGCCACCATTAAATCACTGCCTTTGTGACATGGCGTTTGGATTGCAGCTTGGGGGTCTTAGTGACAGCGATTATACTGAGATTACTTGATTGCTTTGATTCTGGACGAATATGCACAGTATGAATGTGGAAATTGATAATGTGCAACAGTTAGTATTCGTTCAAAACAGGTAGAGTAGGTATGATTGAGGCGTAAATCAGAGAAATTAGACATATAATCTAAGACCCTTCAATGGTTCAAATATTTCCAAATTTTAGAGCTGATCAGGTTTGAAAGTCCGGAAATTGTTGCAGTTCGAAAATGATAGAATTTCTCAACATAAGTTCAAAATGTTTGGAAAATTTCCAAATGTTCCCGGAGGTTCAAAGATCAAACCCGGGTTTGATCTTTGAACCTCCGATTCAAAAAAAAAATAAAAAAAGATTCCAGCATATACTTCTATATGCCACTGAACAGTCGGTTCAGCATAACTAAATGCAGAAATGTAAAGTGGGGCAGCACGTTAGGGTGTTGGGGCAGGAGAGAGTGTTGTGTTTTTAATACGAACGCCTGTCAAACAGTACGGAAAAACCAGCTGCTCCATCTCGTGCTCCGTTCGTATCCCCCTTCCTCTTCGTCCTCGTCTACGAGCAGCCAGGATCAGCTTGTAGACACAACACAATCCCCCCTCAAAGCAGAGTTCAACAGGGGAAGAACCTGTCTGGAGGTTTCTTAATCCTTGTGGACTTTCGTGGAGCTGGAAGCGGTGGCTGTGCATCTGCTCCAGCTTCTGGATTTGCAAACTTCACCTGTGTTTCATGTCTTGCTGGAAGGCGTGTTCGAGACAACCTCCACGAATTCCAGCATCCTCCTCCTGACGTGACGAAGGTGCTTGGCCTCACCGCTTCATGAATTCTTTCAGGGGGCCCAAACGATAGTGTTCCCTTCGGTCGGTGTGTAGGGATCTTTACCCGTACATAATCTCCTACACCCGCTGTAAATGGTTTGGCTCTCTGCCCATCATCTGTGTTTTGCTTGCTGTGCTTCGGGTAATCAGCAGTGCGTTGGCGGAGTTGATGCATCTCGATGTGAACGAGCTTGTCAAAACTTGGGAAGCCCACAATGTCCATACGGGTCCACATTTTTCGTCTGTGGATGAGCTCAGCGGGGGAGAGCTTCGTCGCTGCATGTGGTGTGCTTCGGTAGACACCCAGAAACTCCTCAAGGCCTGTACGAACGTTGCCTTGTTCCTGCAGGATAGTTTGAACGTACTGCTTAAGCGCTCAGTTGAAGCGCTCAACCTGACCATTGGCTTGTGGATGGTATATTGCAGACCGATGGTGGGAAATCCCTCTGGGCTTCAGGAACTCCTGGAATATGCGGGATTCAAACTGTGGGCCATGATCAGAAACAATCACCTCCGGATACCCTTCCCGGCTGAAGATTCAAATGAGGAATTCACATACAGCTTCAGCCGTAACTTGATTACAAAAAGCTACCTCTGGCCACTTACTGAAGTAGTCGACTAAGGTGACTGCAAATCTGAATTGCGATGGAAGTTTGTAAAAAGGTCCAAAAATGTCTATTCCTAGTTGTTTCCATGCACCCCATGGGAATGGAACTGGGTAAAGGGGTGCCGCTGCCGTCACAGCTGTCTTGTCGTTCGTCTGACAGGTGTGGCAGTCTCTAATGTAGGTGTCGACTTCAATGTCCATTCTGGGCCACCAGAAACGCTGGCGTAGACGCTGCTTCGTCCGCACAATTCCAGGGTGTGACTCACGAGCTAGATCGATGAGTCGACGCCGTAGCGAAATAGGTGGAACCAACACTTCACCACGTAGTAGTAAGCCATCCACGGAGGAAAGCTCTTCTCACAACTTGTAGTATGTAGATAGTACTTTATCACATTGTTCCTCGTGACGCCATCCGGTGCAGATACACTGGATTACTCGAGGCAAATCAGGGTCTTGCCTGGTTTCTTTCTTGATTTCTTCTTGATCGATTGTGCATAGATTGCGTACCAGGCAAGTGAATTCTTTCTCGACACTAAACTCGCTGCAATCCGAAGGATTCGGAGTGGGCAAGCGTGACAGTGCATCTGCTACAACATTCTCGTTTCCTTTCTACTAATGTACCTTGTAGTCGTACCTGAGGAGTTGCATAGCCCATCTGGCTATCCTCATTGGTTGTTGACCGGTTCCTTGTGTAGAAAGCAAAGTAACGAAAGCGTGATGATCTGTCTTGAGCGTGAAATGGCGCCCGAAGAGAAAAACATGCCATTTCTCGCAGGCCCAAAGGCATGCCAATGTTTCTTTCTCCCCTGCAGAGTAGTTGCATTCGGCGCTTGAAAGTGTTCATGATGCGAACGACACCGTTCAAATTCCTTCCGGATGTAGTTGCTGCAGAACCGCGCCTAATCCGCAATTAGATGCATCCGTTGTGACGACGGTGGGCAGCGCCACGTCGAAAACAGTCAGTGGAACGCCGTTCCGTATCAGATCCTTCACAGCAGGGAATGCCTCTTTTTGTGCCTTTTTCCATTGGAAGGAAACATCCTTCCGCAGGAGTGCGTGCAGAGGCTCCACAATGGTCGCAAAGTTCGGTACAAACTTGAGGTAATATGTGAGCAGGCCGATTAACAAACTTAGTGATGTTATGTCTGTGGGGAGTGAAGCCTGCATGATAGCCTCAATATTATCTTGGCATGGCTTGATTCCCTGCGGTGTCAGCTCATGTCCTACGAATTGAAGCTGCTGGACTGCAAAAAAACATTTCTGCTGCTTTAGTTTCAAGCCTGCATCTTGAAGACGTGAAAGAACTTGCCCCAGGCGGGCATCATGCTCTTCTCTTGTGCGTCCGAAAATAAGTACATCACTCAGGTAGACGATGGTACCTGGAGTACCTCAGAGTATGCAGTCCATCATTTTTTGAAAGGCAGGGGCAGCGGATACCAGCCCGAAACATGCTCTGGTGAACCTGAAGAGACCTTCATGCGTCACAAATGCTGTTAGGTCTCTGCTTTCCTCTGCCAGGTCTAACTAATGATACGCCGACGAGAGGTCTAGCTTGCTGAAGACACGGGCACCGGAAAGCTGGTGAAAAAGTTTGTCAGGGCACGGTAGAGAATGGGAATCCAAAACTATTGCAGTGTTCGGCTTGCGTAAGTCTACACAGAGCCGGATCTCCCCATTCTTCTTGCGGGCCACCACGATGGGAGACACCCACTCCGAAGCATTGATGCGCTCGATAACCCCGGAGCGTTCCAGCTTCGTCAGTTCCTCAGAAACTTTCTCGCGCACTGCGAAAGGTAGTCTTCGTAACTTTTGTTGAAAGGAGCAACGAAATCTTTTTTCTTTACCTTATGTACAAATACTTTCGCATGACCGACAGTAAAAT
>JABSTQ010002943.1:0-16227 GCA_013358835.2 Ixodes persulcatus
GCATCGGGCTATCTATCGCGTTTTTAATGTGTTGGTCTTAAAAATCACACTATATATATATATATATATATACCTGTTACTATAATTTGAGTACGCCAACCGCAAGCACTCAAAGTAGACCTTTAATATACTTAAGTACACTTCCTGTATACTGATTTTGAACTACTTTTTACCGCGGGCACTACGATTCTACTACATGTACTAGTTTTGTACGGTCGAGTATACTTTCAGTCCACCACCATTTTTACTGGAAGTACAATTTAAGTACACTGAAAGTATACTTTTAGTATACTTCAGTGCACTTTTAGTACACTGATTTTGAACGACTTTTGCAAAAGGAGAATGTGTGACGCTTACGCTTATATCCTAAATACCTTCTATTCCCTAAGCGAAAAGTCGGTCGAAATCAGTATACTGAATGTATACTAATAGTGAACTAAGAGCATATACTGAAATCGTACTAGTTTCACACTTTTATGAAACAAAATAGTATACTTTTAGTACGGCACAAGTGCATATGTAGTATACCATAAGTGCACCTCGAGTGCACATCTAGCATAATATAAGTGTACATTTAGTACACTACATGTATGCTTTTTGTGCACTAAATGTACACTACTAGTACATATATACGGGGTGTCCCAGGTAACTTGCACCAAACTTTAAAAAGAAACCGGGGCGTTCTGCGGGAGTGAAACCAACTGTACGCTGTTAGCAAGTCTCTTGCGAAAGTGCACACAATTGTTTTTAGTGTGCCTAGTTATTTAATTTAGACTAACAAGCTAACTTTTGAAATCTTCATTTAAAAGCCGAGGTGTGCATTGGAAAGTTGTAGAGCGCATTAAAAAACACCCCATTAAACTATTTTCAACAAGGTGCACTTTGCGTGCTCCTTTTTCTGTGCGCTCTTTGAAGGCCGGAAAAAACCACGAAAGCGTATTATGTCGCAAACACTTTAATTGGGTGTTTCTCAGTGAGCCCTGCAACTTTACAATTGACATCTTGGCCCTCAAAAGAATATTTGAAAGGTTAGCTGATTAATCTTAGTTATTTAGATAACTAGGCGCATTAAAAAAATCTGTGCATTTTCGCAAGACGCTTGCTAATGACAGTTGATTTCACTCCTGCAGAGCGCTCCGGTGTTTTTTAAGTTTGGTTTAAGTTATCTGGGACGCCGTGTATGTCGGGCGTTCTGAATGGAAAGAACGGTCTAAAATTGTCCAGAAAAATCGGTGCCTGCATTTAAAAAGCTGACTTTTCAAAGGTGTTTCTTTGAACGGCTGGATTCCAATTTGTTAAATTTCATGACACATAGCTCCATTCTCGTGAAATGTTAAGAAACACCGTTGACAACACTCAATTGATGATAATGCAGAGGTGTCATTATCGGGAGATGCACTTTTAAAAATGAGTCAGGAAATTTCCGAGGAAAGTCTTGGCAGCTCTTTCTCCAAACATTTCTCGTCAAAATGACGTACAATCGTGTTATGAAATTATGTGAGAAAAGTTGTCAAAAAAAAAAAAAAAAGATGCACCGCGTTTTTAAGTTGCGAGTATAGACGTGAAAATGACAATCGAATCATTTTCAAATCTTCCCTCGTGAAAATAATGTACTGCCGTTTTCCAACATTGACTAGGAGAGTTGTCATTTTGATTTGCGGCTATGTACGTGAAAATTACGAGGAAATCTTTGCCACCTCTATTTTTAAACATTTCTCATAAAAATGACGTACCAGCGTCTTCTGAAACTGTGTGAGAAAAGCCATAAAGAAAAGATGCATTGCAATTTTCAACTGAAAGTATGTATGTGTAGCATACAAACATTATGATCACTGTTCTTCACATAATTGATAAGACAGAAACTGAAATCCTACTTATCACTTTATTCAAGTTTCCGAGCCTGCCTCACTGTACACTCTCCTTTGTGATGATGGTGTGCCCTTACATCCTGCGTAAAAAGAGAAGAGAAAATGACCCTATGCCACCTTATGATATAACACCACATAACTCGCTCAAAGGACCACTATGTGAGGAAGGCAAGATAGTAACCACTTCATCCTGACAGAAGGGTGAGGAAAATCGGACAATAGCATTTTTGAAAGCCTGATATGTCAGACATTGGTGGTGAGACTTCTTTGCATGCCCAGGGTTCCGCTACAGGTAATAGTGTTCATTGCAGGGCACAACATTTATTACCTAAAATCGTAGGCACCATAAAGCAAATGTGTGACAAACAATAGCCTTTTCCAGATTCAAGGTTGCAGCTGCTACATTTTAAGCACATATGGATTAATGAAGGCCACAACGAAAACATTCGAGAATGGCCATTTTCAGGGCTGTACTAATATTAACATTTTATTTTAGAAGTTTAGTAATTACGGTATTCAATATTGGTTTCAAGATTAATTGTACAACTGTAAACTACTAAAGTTTTACGAAGGCTTAGGTTTTGCGAGTTCATCGAAATTGCTTAAAATTGGTCCTGCAAAAAAGTAACCCCATGGATACGAATGCATTGAACATTACTCCTGATTGTGAAATTTTGTACCTGCAAAGTATTCTTAACACTAACACTTCATAAAATGTATGAAAGATTGAGCTCGCAAAAATAAAGTCGTTTATGCCATTCAAACCTTTCAAAGCGCTCGCAAAGTCACCATTGCGATGGATCTGCTTTGTTTAGTGCGCTTCTCCGCAATGTGCCAGTGCGCTGCAAAGATTAGTTCTGGATTAAATCCCAAGAATAAGACATTTGAACGTGGGACATACGCACTTTTTGATCAAATAGAATCTCAACATTTTAACATCGAATGGTTTCCCAGGAGACTTCTCGGGTCCGCATGCACTGTTACTCCGCAACAAGCAGGCTCTCTTGGGATGACAAGAAAAAACCCAGCGCCTGAACGTTGCTCGAACCAGCACTTGGGAGAATCGAAAAGCCTGTCAAGCACTCGCTATCAGGACAGGCCGCTTACTTCCGGCGGCTTCATACCTGTCTGCTCGACGCACCATTCAGCCACCCATAATAAGGATCAGTGGGCGGACGTCCCTTTTACTCTTGTGATGCAGTTCCCTGCAGGTTCCCATAGGTTGCAACCTGCTAGCCAAACTGAGTCAGGCCTGCAGCCCTGCGGGAAACGTCAATTCCACTTTTTTAGACGTAGACACCCACATTTTGCGTGTACTTGAAAGAAGCTCCAACACGGAGGACACAAAATGATCGGCCCTTTTTGAATGCATCCTTTTCTTTTGCTGAGAACATATATGCAAGTCACATGCTATTACACATGCAGTGGTGCGGCTTCATTTATGATTTGCACATTTTTATATAAGTTCGAGCTTTTAGAGGGAAGATTCAATATAATGAGTCGTACATAAATGGTTGCTATGAACCATCCTACACATTACCTGATATCATAAAAGCACTAGAGCAGCGTAGGGCTGTACTGCATCAATTACAAATTTGTAACAACCACTTAAAAGTTGGCATTTATTTAAAGTATTACTATCGTCTATTATTCTTTGACAAAGAATAACTGGGCGAGTTGGTACGTTGGTAGTCTTTCAACTTCATCGAATATTCAGGTCCTTTTCGAATTTTTTCACGTTTCTGCTTCCTCTCACTGCTCTGCTTTTTGTAGCGGCTTTCGCCACCACTAACAAACGTGACATCCAAACTCACTTTATTTACATCACGCAATCGTAAACTTAGAAAGCGTGCCGCTTCGGCATACGCAAAGAGACCGCACGTCTCTACGGCACAGGCACCAGCACAGGCAAGAAATCATGCTGCTCGCTCTTGTAACGCCTTTCTCGCTCCCGCTTTATGAAACAAATCGTTGGCGAGAGGCTGTTAGGACCACACGTCAGAACTAGCATGACCTGTGATTGCTTGATCTGCCGTCAGACTGCACTAGAACGCTCCGCAAAAGCGTCGTGGGGCGAGCGTTGTAGGACGGCGCCACCGACAGGCCCTCGGCTCGCCCTCGGTTCCGCCGCACGTGAATCTTTCTCACTCTGCGAAGAGAGCCATACATTTTGAAGATACGCTCTTTTCAAATGACGAAATAACACCGGGTAGAGCATAGTTAGAATCAAGCATAGCGTAGCAAGCACACGGTAAAACAGCGGCGCACTACGCAGAAACAAACGAAACTTCCTCACCGGGGCTTGCACCAGTCGGCCATGACTGTCTGCCACTTACTTGCGTTGGTAAGACGCAGCGTCTCCCAGCTCTCAGTAATCGCTTGCTATTCTTGAACACGGTATTCGCAACTAAGATATCTAAAATATCCGCTAAAACGGCTAAAACGTAAAAAGGGAGCGATGCTCGAAGCCTCCGGAACTCCAACGACGCCGGCAGCCGAAGGGAAGCTGATTGCAATAGCGATGGTCATGCGCAGTTTTCAAAAGTCTATTTTTTTGTTCTTTTTTTTTTAAGACAAAGCTAAGCAAATCAATATATATTAATGATAATAATGTCACTATATCAATTTTGTAAACAATTAACAAAAATTTAGTCAATCTTAGGTTTTATCTAAACTTTAGGCTTTTCTCAGTGTAAAACCGAAACTATATCAAGCAATTTCTCCTTCGTCGCCAAGGCTATTCTGATTCCTCTGCGCATGCTTGCACTCCTGGGATCTCGGCTTTTCTGGAAGGCTCGGCTCTCGCGACAAGTAAATAATGAGGGCAACCTCGTATTTTGTAAACAATGAGCGTGCCCGACTTTTTTTTTTTGCCGAGGGAAAGACACGTAAAATTTACGTCGATCTTTTACAGCGTGGAACTCTCGATACACTGTGTTGGCGTGTTCGTTGTTGCAATTGTCAAGCTCTTTTCACGAGAATTCAGATGTCTTAGAGTTTTGCAGATATATCTACACAATGAAACACTTTCGGTGAAAGCTTGAGGTTGTCACATGAAGGTGCCAATTTCTCCAGCCAATTTCAGAGCGAGCTTCCATTCATAACACCACTTCGCTTATGCGGTTCAGAAGTTGATTTACGCTGCATGTGACTATGCTAGGTGGAGCGTCTTATGTCTCCGTTATTAGCCGTGGTTTACTTTTCCTCCTGTTCTTTTGCTTGCTGTGGATGCAGATATCTGAAACAGCGTATATTGAGCTGAGACCTGCATTACAAAAACACTGGATCATCCTGCAAACGTTATTTGTCTACTAGCCTATGAGACAGCACGCAAGTGGCGGTGCATTTTGAAAACAGACATGTGCATGCTTTTGCATCAGCAGCATCAAACACTTGGTGCAATTGCCCTCGATCGTCTAGCTTCAGAATAGTGCTGACAGTTTTTTACAGTAAACTTTTATTCTGCAATAAAGGTAACAAATACAGTTCAAGGGAAAAAAAGCTATCTTTGCAATTAAAGTAGACTTTTCAATTGATAAATATAGTAGAAATGACTAGCTAAAATAATTATTGACAAGTTAGATAACGCTACTTTCCGTGGCGTACAATGTAGCTAACGTTTCTATTTGTGCTTTTTTTAGGGCTATAGTCCATGCTGCATTTGCGACGTATACGTATGCTCTGACAGTGCCAGTGCCGGTCGTTTCCCCGGGGAACTTTTGGACCACGTGGTCTGCAGTGAAATGAGAAATGAAGCATTATTTTGTCACATTATGTCAGCTGTATACCCGGTGATATTTTTTAATCAACAGGTTTTTAGAAAAAAAGGGGCTTGCTGCCACGTTGATGCAGTCTTCAGTGTGTCGTGCGACTCAGCGGACATTACATGGGTGGATAACCGTGGCAACATTTTTATTAATTAACTGAAATCCGAAAATTACCTTTTTTTCTATTGCTGTTTTAGAGGCAGTCATTATTGGAGCGTAACCCAATCAAAACTATTCACGAAACAGCAAGGGGCTTTGAGATATTTATTTATCAAATTTTTCACTTTCTTCCCCCAATTCAAGAACCACGCGCGGCAGGGGCGGGGAAAATGTAGAGTGACTTAGCGGTTTTGACATGGAATGTCGCAAATGGCAGGTGTGTTTGTGTTACTAAGAACTTCGCATATTGAAGTTCCATGCATTTTTTATTTTCTAGTAAAGTTACAACCCTTATAAAGTGCTGTCGGATTCAGCATGAGCAAACTTGCACACTTTTGACAGCGAGCTTTAAGTGAATGCTTCAGGATCATACTACAAACGGTGCGTTTGAAGCGACTACGCAAGCATAACATCCTGCGCTCTGCATGTCCAGAGCGCTGTTTTTTGATCAGGCGACGGAAGGCAGACTTTGAGCTATGAATAACCCAAAACTCGTCGCCTTTTCGCAAATTGTTTCGGTTGGGCGAGAGTTTATTCATAGCCCCTTTAAAATTGAAAATTCATCATGGTCAATTACACTGTCAATTAAAAAAGTTAATTAGACAACGTACTGCGACACTTGTTTACTCATCTAATCTCCGCCGAGGCTACGAATATCCTGTGAAAACGGCATCGGGCTATCTATCGCGTTTTTAATGTGTTGGTCTTAAAAATCACACTATATATATATATATATATATATATATACCTGTTACTATAATTTGAGTACGCCAACCGCAAGCACTCAAAGTAGACCTTTAATATACTTAAGTACACTTCCTGTATACTGATTTTGAACTACTTTTTACCGCGGGCACTACGATTCTACTACATGTACTAGTTTTGTACGGTCGAGTATACTTTCAGTCCACCACCATTTTTACTGGAAGTACACTTTAAGTACACTTAAAGTATACATTCAGTACGAAGACCACACTGAAAGTATACTTTTAGTATACTTCAGTGCACTTTTAGTATACTGATTTTGAACGACTTTTCGCTTAGGGTTGGCATAACGACGGCAAAACAATCTTTTCGCCCATACTGGAAGTGACGACAATTCAAGATGGCGGCGCCCTTTTGAAAAGGGTCTATATATCCAGAAGCAATATTTCACACGACACGGGTGGTCTGTGTCGTGCTCTTGTGCGCCGAGAAAGTGAGGGAGAGGAGGAAACGAGAGCGCGCGCGGACATCAGAACGCCCAGCTCTGAATGGAACGATTAGTGGGTAGACCCGGAGCCGTGTATGAAGAGAGCTTGGTCAATGGGAGGAGCGGGCAGAGCCAGGGTGTGCACGAGGCGCAGATAGAAGGCTTGACATGCTCTTTTGGACAACCAGAAGCCGAAAAGAGTCTCCTAGCATTGGGAGCGAGAAACACTGTTAATAAGTACGTAAGAGGTAACTGGAGTAGCTCTTTCTGGTGGAAAATATAGTCACGCGATGTTTTGATTATGATCATGCTAAACAATGTAAGAATTAAATGTGCCGCCCGATCTCTGTCTTGCTCGGACGTGGCTCAGACGGCATATTGCCGGCCCTCGGCGCACTGGTCACGTCGATCGCTCTTCTAGATATTGGTTTTGCGTGAACGTAATTGAAAAATCACGTGCACCTTATTTTCAGACACGGAGAGTTACTCCGACATACTTATTAATTTTGTTTCTCGCGACCACCGCCAGGGTATTATTCGCAGCTTCTGGATGGCCACGTTCGAACTTGTAAAGACACCCTGGATGGAACACGCCTAGCCCACTTTCGGCCAATGGCGCCTCCTCATTTGCCTCCTATACTTCCCAATGAATGGCCAAACTCTATATATGGCACTGGGTAAGACGTAAAGCCAGCTGCCTTTGTCTCCACGTACAAACAGTAGGTCATAGCGTTGTGGTACGATAACTAGAGGCACAATACACGTGAAAGCAAGCTGTCTGGGTCATATATGTTCACTCGCACTTTTAGTACTGAATTATTCGCAGAGATGTATGAGAGTCGTGAGCGTGGTTATTTTTTGTAAAGTGCAAAAGACACTTTCTGAATGTTTCATTTGGGAAGTATCTTCATACTAGGAAACGTTCGACGCAGCCACACTGAGCACCATGGGCACAAAGAGCTCCCAGGAGGAAATGATGGAGAGGTACAAGCGCAACTTTGACTCGAAGGCCTACCAGGAATCTTTGGACACTATCAGCCATGTGTATTACTTTGCACAGAGGCAACTGCACGATATATTCAACGATTGTAAGTACTCGTTGACATTATACTCTGGGGCAACTTTCTGTGCCGTTGTAACAAAAGCTACGGACGATCGTCTACTTGCGTAACTTGCGGGAAAAATCAAAACTGTGTGCGAGAAGCTGCAGTTCTTCTAACATGGCCCAGAAGGTCGTACCTAGATTGGGTAAAGCGTTCTGCATTTGTTTTTCTGCGTCTGCTCCTTAATTTTAAAGTCACAGAACATCACAAACAGTATAGTATTTGACCCCACACCATTTTTACAGCTTTACATTTTTTGATGAACTTTCAAAGGAACTGTCGAAAATGCGATGTAAAGTAATATGAAAACTGGGTTTGAAGGTTACATGGTATAAAAGAAGTGGCGCCAATAAAAAAGAGAGGGACAAAGTCTTCTTACGAAGGTACAAGCTAGAGTCACTAAACGAAGCACGTTAAGACTGGTTAACACACTTGCGACTGCTTACGAACGAGTTCCTGTAATCTCTTATGACGAGAAAACAAACTGGTACGCTGACGCCATCTATGAGGTGACCTTGGAACTCAATGTCACTGCATTGAAGGTTTTGCGTTATTTGCGAGTTCAAATGTGCGTACTATCTACAAGCAATGGTCGTTTATAACATTGTCGAACGTTTTCCTAACCCCGCCCCCCCCCCCCCCCCAAGAAAAACAAACAAAAAACGCTTGATAAAGAGAAAAATATGGAAATATACGGAAATTTCAAGTGTCCCATGGTCACCCGATAGATGGCGCCAATGTTTTTCTCGTGTTGTAAGGGAGAGCACTTGGTTATAAGGAACCGCAAGTGTGTGAACCAGCCTCTCCTCGTGTAGTGGATCCAGCTTTTAGTGTCCAGAGCTTGCGCTTCTAGCGTTTCCGGTTAATCCGGATGCCGGTTCAGCCGAGTCTTGACCTTCCCTGTGAGCACGACAATTCCAGCATGACTCATAGAAATGAACGGGTGAACAGAACAGCACTGTGGCGCTCGAGGTCTCTATACTGCCAAGCATGCAGGAGCTTAAAAAAAAAAAAATGCGGTGGCTTAGGTCGGCTATGTCAGGATATACGTAGCGTGAGCTTATGCGCACAAAATGAGAGGCGCTATCAAGCGGCTCCGGTGCAGCGTCAGACTCGGCTATTGCGCAACGGAGGCGCACAGCTGGGCACGCGGCGGCGCCAGTGCGTCTGCCGCGGCTATGACGTCACTCCTCTGGAATGCGCAGACCGGCGAGGCGGGCGCGGCGGTGGCGGAGCGCGCGGCGGTGGCTTCGCGTGGCTCTCATAATGAGCCGTGCTCATCATGCGAGCCGCGCTCATTATGTGGAGCGCGCGGCGCCGTGCGCAGTGCTCATTATGCGGAGCTCCGCCGTCGCCGCCGCGCGCTCCGCATAATGAGCACGGCTCATTATGAGGGTCACGCGAAACTGCTCAACCTCGGCCAGTGTAGCTAACGCTACAAAAACGTACTCCGCGTTTCGAGCTTGCCCGCAGTACACGTATGTCGAATACTGTATTCATGCACTAAAAACACCGTTCCAGGCAACTTGCCTGTAACTTCGAGATAAGAGTGATTTCACAACTGCATGCCCAAACAAAAAAAAAAAAAAAGGCAAAAAAAAAACAAACAAACAAGAAAACGTTCGAGAGTTTGGAAGTAGGCACATTATAAGTTAGAAACCATGTGCAGATCTGGGGTATTCACGGACCCTTTAGGTTTGATTTGTAGGGTCGATGCATCTACCGATTAAAATTGCGCGATTCTTCACTCTCGGCCCACAGGGCCTGCTGGAGTCAGAAGCTCCTGCTCTTACCCCAGCCTGTTCCCTGTGCCTGAACGTCCAAGCGGCCGAGCCGGGGGAGGAAAGGGGGGTGGGGGTAGCAGAGAAGAGATGTGGCGTCATTACTGGCCTTGGACGTAGGCGCTCGTCTGTCCTTGCGTTTTGCAGCATCGCAGCTCATGGTGTCGACAAAAACTAGTCGGCTTCAACGGGCCCAACTCCCTTCAGATATGAACTTTGTGTGTCACTAAAGCGAAGGCTTCAAGCGCGCATTTGTGGAACTGGGTGACTAATTTCTGTGAATTTGATGCAGTATAGTCCAGAGCGCTCTTTACAAACAAATACGCGTTTGACCAGACCAGGTGTGGGCACCGCGCATGCTCAGAAACCAAATTTGCGTGCAGTGAAGCGTCTTCGCGTGTGCCGTCCCAACAGCAGCACCACACCGCAGGGGCACGACGTCAGACGCCGCCTGTTGGTGTTACTTTAGAACACTGGAATTGGTGAATATGCGAAGCGAGAATTTTTAATATGAGGCTTTTGTGTGTGTGATGGCTGACCAACGTGACGAGAGCAGTAGGTATACGATGACGTTAATGAGGATCCGCGCCGGATCTTCCAGATCTCCCGAGATGCATCGCGCTCTTTGATGTCTGATTTTGAAACGCTCGCCGAAATCAGCATTTAGAACGAAAGATATAGCCAGCCACATATCAATTGCAGGTTTAGCTGATCCTGTTCGACTTATTTCTTGACGTTTTCTTCGCTGGCAAGTGAGAACGAGGCAAGAAAATCTTGTGAGATTTGAGTTCGTAACCTCTGCGCTTGGTCAGCAGCGACACGTTACGTCCGGGCGCTGCAACACCTCTGAAGATCGATACAGTTTTTGTTCGCCTCTTCTATAATCTTATGAAACCATAAATTAAACCTGCAGAAGCTCCCCACTTGAACGTCCGCACCGGTAGACTTCAGCCTCTCCTGACACGTACGTTACGGCGCAGAGAGACCTGCCTGCACGTTACCACCCGAGCAAACTTGATGCATTCCAGACGATCCCGATGACACTGGGGCACTTTGTCCGCAGGTCTCTAAGCCTGTATACAACACTAAAGTGTGTGAGTGTCTTCCACGTTGTCCGTTCATCTTGAATTGGAAACCTTTGTCATCACTATTTACTCATCTGCCCATACTCACATTCTCACCCTATCACGCGGCGCCGTGGGCGTCCATGGCATGGGCCTATCTGCGGCCTCGCGGATGTCCTCGGCCAAATAGATATACAAATACAAATATAAAAATAAAATAGATGGCAAGTGGAGCTTTCTACGTCACCCTTTGGGCGCAGACTAGATGCCAGGGGTGTTTCAGTGTGCGGCTATGACTTTTGTTCTTGACTGAGCACAAGTCCCGGCCGAACGACTTGACACAGCACTCACTCAGTATATGCTCTTCGCTGGCCGGTTGTTTTAGACGACGTAGAGGGGGGTTCGCAAGGAATTATGCCTCGAGGAGTAAAATTGCTTAACAAACAATGCAACATGTCTCGAACATATTTCTGTCAACGGGAGGGTCGTCAATTGTTTATTGCCCTCCATTCTTTCGTACTTTTCGTTGTCTACAAAACAAATTGATAATCACAGATGACTGAAAGTTGGCCTTTGCACTGAATGCACTGGCGAAGCGATCTGCCTCCCAGACTGCTCTTAACTTGACAAACAACTTGACATTCTAAAAAAAAGAAAGAAAAAAAAAATAAATTGGTTGTGGGTATGTTTATGCAGCCTCGAAATTAGTCTGCCTTCATCGAGCGACTTATTATCTCTTAGCTGTAGATGAGCAATTTAGCCAGTACAGTACAACCGCTAGCCTAGGGTCTTTAACGTTCACCACGCTGTAGTTGTACATGACTGCACGCCGGTACGAGGCTCATCCAGATCGAAATGGGTCGGGGTGAGAATTGAACCCAGAATTCTAGGCTATGTAGGGCGAGCTTCCGCTCCATGTGCTCCGAGCCAGCATTTATGCTTTGAAAATCATTTCCAGATTTTACTGCGCTGTATTTCATTCTTTCTGTGAGGACAAAAAATGTGGCGTGTTTCCTGTGGCGTAGCCGAAACAGCTGGCTCGGAGCATTGTTCGAAGAGGTATTTGATGACGTCACAACACTCGCGACCGATAACAGGCGACAGCCTGGTGCGCAACCCAATTATGCCCTGCAGAAATCGCTTTATGCATTTCCAAATTAAGCAATTTACCTTTACATGTCTAATTTCACTGCGATATTTAAATTCAGAGGGGAAAGCACACACACACACACACACGCAAGCGCGCGCGCACACACACACACACGCACGCACACAGAAGGCCACTCTTTGCTGAATTTCCGAGCAGTGCTTCAGAATCTCTTTCAAGGGATCATTCAACGAGATTCTCGCTATCGCTAGACTGTTGTATTAAGATTTCCAACAGCGTTTTTTGCAGAACCTGGAGAGCTGTGGGCCACGGTAGCTTGATAACTGCCGCTTTGCTACGGCCTGCCGCTTCGCTATGGCCTGCCGCAACAGTAGAGGCCACTGTTCCAGTACATGCATAGAAACAGTGAAATAGCTGAGTTTCCCGAGTTCGTCGCTAGAGGCGCGGTTTAGCAGACACGAATAAAGCCTCTCGATGTGTTAGTTTTTCTTGAGAGTAGCGTCAAATTGCGTCAAATGCGCCAAAGCACGAGGCCCCTACCTCGTGGAGCCCTTGGAAGCAAATGGCGGCGCAGCCCTCGCAGGCACCAGTCGGAGATGCACTCGAGGCACCCTTGGTGGCCAACTCGTCGAAAGCCAACTTGTCGACGGCCAACTCGCCGGCGGCCCGTTCGTTCAATTCATCATGGCAACTTGTCGAAGAGGCCAACTTGTCGCCGCTTTTTCAAAGTCACAATTTATAATTTTTGTCCTGAAATTTGAAAGCAAATACTGTCCTATATTAATCCGCAAAATCACCCCATGGTAATAGTGATAGATGTAGGTTGTTTTGTCGGACCTCGATGTGCACCTTGTGTGACTGTCGTCGAGGGCCGGGGGATCGTGGATGAAGCTAGTTGCTGGAGGGTTGGTTGTCGGGGACAAAACGCACACACACACACACACACACACACACACACACACACACACACACACACACAGACACACACGCACACACGCACACACACACACACACGCACACGCACACGCACACGCACGCACGCACGCACGCACGCGCACACGCACACACACACAAACAACTTTACTTAAACTCCAGGTTATACTTAAAAAAATATTCTGAGGACACCTAACCACCTCCTATGAGTTGTGAATGCGAAAGCATAAATGTCGTTCTTCCGCTCCCTTAGTTCGTCTGCGGCGTACTGGCGACGCCACCAGAGAAGCCATCTCCATGGCGGCGCAGCGCAAGCAGCTGCGCCAGGTAAGAGCCAATGAGAGCCTGGTTTGTTGAAACTATGACGCGCGCCAGCCAATGGGAGCCTATCCATCAGATTTCTGCTACGGACGACAGGCTTCGCTCCATTGCGACAGGGGAAGGTGCCGTTTGGCGCGACTTCAAAAGCAGATGACGTCGGTTCGCTCCACGGGACAGTTAATGCTTTCGCGTTGAAAGGGGGAAAAAAAGAAAAGATGGACTTGGACGAACTGCCGCACAAGGCTTACAAATAAAGGACGCCTCGGCATCAAGGGCTTCTACCGGGCACAGTGAGGACGGCGGCTACTTCGTAGGCACTGGACAACGTACCTGTCGTGCACGACAGGTTACGCGGCGCACCACGGGAGATGAACTTTATATGGTTGCGCACGAGCCCGTTCCAAACTCAGAGATTTTCTGCTCGGCCAAGGGTTAAGACGTACATCTTGTCGGACGCCCTGGCCGTTGAATCAGGGCTCTGAAAACATTTAATTGGTCCCATGCGCCACTACAAGCTAAGCGAATCACGTGCGAGATCACTGCCCTTACGTGGGGCCATAAAACCTCTCTCTTTGGCTCGAAATTCCAGGACCTGAACCTGAGTCCCGTTCTGCTTACATGGGGGAGAGGATATACGGGTCCGGTAAAATCACGGAAACGCGCCTCGCCGGGCCACTTCTTCCCACCACAAGATGTGGGTGAACGTAAAAGAGCAAAAATCAAAACGGGCCAGACGTACATGAAACTTGGGTGCATTTAGGCCGTAGCACTTAGGCCTAAGTGCTCGCGAAGCACTTAGGCCATAGTTTACGAAACGACTTGACAGTTGTTGACAAGTACAACCCGGCACTCCGACAGCCATTCTCTTGGAGCCAGGTCCAGTCGGGGGAAGGGCAGCCCCGTGCGCTGCGGAAACCCGAGGTTCGGCACGTACGATGCACACAGAGCGCAAAAGGCATTCGCAGTTGGACTTGAGGTACGGCGATTACAGGGTATACAAGAAACGCCATTTCGGCTGTGCATGGAAAATGGGTCCGTCTGTGACCGTTCACTCTGTTTACTGGGAATCGGCGGACCACTTGGCGGGGTCCCGACGTGGTGTTCGGACGCAGCATTGAGCGCACTCGGGTCACCCCCCAGCGAGGCCCCGCAGCGACAGATACTTCAGCCGTCTGCGGTCTTTGCAAGACGGCGGCTCCGAATGAGGCCTCGACACTTGACAATGTATAAACAACGCGAGAAATCAGAACGCTGTCTCTGAGAAACACAGGACGTCCAGGAGGGGATGGGCCTTCGGCCCCTCGCCCACCACCACCACCATGACCTCTACTCTCCTTGACCCATTTCGTCAGTCAATAAAGTTTTCTCTCTCTCTCTCTCTCTCGAACAAAAAGAAAAAAAAAAAAAAACAAAAAAAAACCTCGGCCACGTCTACAGTAGTTGACTTCCGGTGCTCTTTCTTGTCGGAAATAACGACCTGCCGCATTCGCCGCTTTCACGGTGCAGTGGGAGACGGCCACTACGTCGCGTGCGTATCACTGGGTCGCGTTAATCTATACCCAAACCACCCGCTCATTCTGCTTCGTGGCGAGTCTGCGGCGGCTCACCATAAAAATGTTAACTAACTCGGCCCACCCATTCCCGCCGCTTCGCGGCGACAGTCTGTGGTGGCTCATTGCAAAAATGTAATAAAGAAAAGGAACAAAAGCACGATCCTGAGATGACACAGTTCTCAACTTGTCTCAAGGCTCTGTCCTGCCTTCGTCCTCTTGTGATTTTTCTTTAAAGGGGCTGTGCAACGATATTCAATTGGAGTGTTTTTCACTTTACACGAGCTTGCTGGCACTAGTGGGACTCAAGGTTACTCGCACGCAACGCCACTGGCCAAGAAACGCCTTTGTTGCAGTGTAATTTCGGAGACAAAAGCGATCATTTTCATTCAATCTCTCCTTTGCAAAATTTGATGACGTAACGTGGGGATCGCAGTACACCCATATGACGATATTTGAATGCTGTTCATAGATTGGACCCGAGCATTGCGTGGACACTCGATTTGGGCTCGTGATAATTACTAGCTCGAGAAGCATTCGGGTAGTGGCCCGTGTCCAATCGCTGCAATGACGACAATAGCCGAGCCATAACAATGTCTGGAACTCAGCGCGTGTTCTGTGCTTTGCCAACCCGAGCGCGTGGCTATGATCAACATTGGCGGCATATAATCGGCTCCAGATCACGTGGCCGCTTGTTCTGGCTGAGAGTTGAGGGGGTGAACGCTGCTCGTTTTTTCTTTAATTTTTTACTTGGACTTCTATTGCGGGGGGTGAAAAACGAACGCATGTTTCATAGGTCATTAACGTCAGGGATCCGTTCTAAGCGGTATTTGCGCAAAGTACAAAAATTGTTGCATCGCCCCTTTAAGTCTTGTAACCTAACAAGGGCGCTGTCCATATAGTCCAAACACAAATAAAAAATGTAGGTAAAAAGTTTACAAGAAATTGCAAACTTTTACCTCGAACCGTCATCCAAGTCCAGACTTGTGCCTATCTCAAATACTCTACTCAAGATACTGTATTTCAAATACTTTTTGAAGTATCTTGGTATCTTGGAAATACTTTTGATCGAGAGTATTTGATACTGTATTTTAATTACATTTCTGAGTATCTTGTACTCATTATCCAAAAAAAACATTTTTGAAATTCCGCCATTTTCCGGGTTTTTCGGTACGAAGCAGCGTGGGCATGGCACGAGCAAGCGTGAATATTGTTTCGAGCAATCAAATCCTTTTTCTAGCTCCGATAAGCTACAATGACTTAGGTTGAGCTCGTGACAAAAAAAAAAAAAATCGCTTTTTGTTGATTGTGACTCATATTTCACCCCGAAGTTCATAGAATGAAGGTTTTCGCCTTGCCTTCCCAAAGGCACCTTTTGTTT
>JABSTQ010002944.1:0-52763 GCA_013358835.2 Ixodes persulcatus
ATGCTAAAAATGCGGAGGCGCATTCCAGCCACCATATCGTAGCATCTGCTGCTGGGATGTTCTTATTGGTTCTCATTGCAGTCATCACAATTTCCATATTCTGTTTCTTTTCTTCAGTGGGAGCTCATGAAGGTGGCACTGTGCACAGAGGGACAGAGTGGCTGACAGCGAGCTGCAAAAGACAAGCTGCTGGCTCTCGTGGTCATCTCCGAAAACCTCTGGATGGGCTAGATGGGCTAATTGACAGACATGCCTGGACATTTATAATTGGTAAACACAATCTAGACTAACTTAGAATTACGCCTCGATCTAACGGCTGCAGCTTAGATACTGCGTTTGGCTGCTAGAATTGAACTGGATATAATAAGCGGCACATGTCGCCAAGTGGGGGCACTTTGGGACGCTTATCCGCAAACTCCGTTTCCCAGTCCATGAGCCACCAAAGACCCATCCAATGAGATCCCGAGTCAAGTCAAAGTTTCCTATTAATCTTGTTAGTAGGAGCGTCGTAATCGTTAATTAAAATTTCGGCGTAGCCCCGCTCGGGGGGTTGCGGCACACCGAGCAAAGCATAGCGAAAGAACGGAGATACATCTTGGGTGAAACCAGCTGAATAAAGGAAGGGAGACGACAGGAGAAAAGAATGGCGAACCGACCGCTGGACTACCAACTGTTTTTTTATTAAATCTTCCTCTTCTTCTATTAATTTATATCCAATCCTCCTTTTTCTTTTTCTTTCCCATTTCTCTTATTCGTGCTCTTTTTTTCTCTTATTGTTTCTCCTGATCTTTTATCAATTACCCACGAAGTGTGCCGTGTAGAAAGAGTTTTTCTTTGGCTTGCAAGGTAATTGAAGGGATGCTCACGCACTTGTTGTCTTCTTCGTCGATAGCAAGGGCCTCTAAAACCTCCCTTGCAACCCGGTTTTTATGGTGTCCCATTATGTGAAGATGGTCGAGCTCTGCTTTACACAGGCATGTCCGACAATGGGCAGCTAAATGTCCTGGTCCCGCAAGGTTCCTAAGGTTTGCTGCATGTTCACGTGCTCGGTCGTTAATACATCGACCGGTCTGCGACCACATGTTAGTGGTATGTTATATATAACTTCCTTTTCACAAGGAGCATATTGTGTTCGATGCCGGGTGTTACTCTTCCTTGGTGTTGATTGGTGCTTGATTAATTTTGCGGCACATTGAATAGGCCTTGTTAGGTGCCGAGCAGATGACTTGCCCGTTTTGCCGGTCCGCTATCTTTTTTAACTTATGGGTAACCCCGTGAATATACGGTATCACCACAAATGGTGGTCTGGGTTTGTTTGTTTTTTTCATTCAATTGACATTCAAAGAACGTAAAACAAGCTGTGGCCATTTCAGCTCTTACAGCAAGTCTCGAGAAATCATGTCCACATCAAGTACAACAAAGTTTTGACACCCAAATGTCTCGACTTCATAACGCGGGATACCCGAAACCCATGATGGCCTCCATCTGTGAAAAAATATGCCGCGCCATCAAGACGAATGATGCTACGAGTCAAAAAACAAACAAATCCAGACCGCCCTTTGTGGTGATACCGTATATTCACGGGGTTACCCATAAGTTAAAAAAGATAGCGAACCGGCAAAACGTGCTAGCCATCTGCTCGGCACCTAACAAGGCCTATTCATTGTGCCGCAAAATTAATGAAGCACCAGTCAACACCAGGGAAAAGTGTAACACCTGGCACCGAACACCATACGTTCCTTGTGAAAAGGAAGTTATATATAACTTACCGCTAACATGTGGCCGCTGCTACATCGGACAGACCGGTCGATGTAATAACGACCGAGCACGTGAACATGCAGCAAACCTTTGGAACCTTGCGGGACCAGGACATTTGGCTGCCCATTGTCGGACATGCCTGTGTAAAGCAGAGCTCGACCATCTTCACATAATGGGACACCATAAAACCGGGTTGCAGGGGAGGTTTTAGAGGCCCTTGCTATCGACGAAGAAGACAACAAGTGCGTGAGCATCCCTTCAATTACGTTGCAAGCCAAAAAAAAACTCTTTCTAGACGGCACACTTCGTGGGTAATTGGTAAAAGATCAGGAGAAACAATAAGAGAAAAAATAAGAGCACGAATAAGAGAAATGAGAAAGAAAAAGAAAAAGGAGGATTGGATATAAATTAATAAAAGAAGAGGAAGATTTTATAAAAAAAGAGTTGGTAGTCCAGCGGTCGGTTCGCCATTCTTTTCTCCTGTCGTCTCCCTTCCTTTGTTCAGCTGGTTTCACGCAAGATGTATCAGAACCAACTAGCTCAGCTTTTCTCCTTAGTAAGGAACAGAGATAGTCTAGCAAAAGTGATCAGCAGGGTCCGATAACCCTTGCTCGCCAATAGGCTGACTTGGGGATGCCAACGATGATG
This sequence comes from Ixodes persulcatus, assembly GCA_013358835.2. Lineage (NCBI taxonomy): Eukaryota > Metazoa > Arthropoda > Arachnida > Ixodida > Ixodidae > Ixodes > Ixodes persulcatus. Next base: position 2,407 of record JABSTQ010002944.1, read on the forward strand.
TCACGAAGCTTTGGACAGGTTAAAGGTGGAAGAAAGGCTTAATGCATGCCCTGCTATAATCACTGGACATAATTTTCAAGATAAATGCAGTTTACGTTGACTTTTGCCCAAGTTTAGTGTGATTACTGAATTAACAAGCCAAAATGCTATGGAAGTCTGCTCCTGACTCAGATTTCTTAAAAAGTGCTTCAGCTTCCCTTTAATGCTAGTTTCACTTAGTTGCACAAGCCTGTGCCAGTGCACAAACTAGAGCAAATGCATTGCTGTACTATTTTGCATTTAATGCACTGACAAAGGAAAAAGTTCAGATATCATTAAGCCCAAGAAGCTAAACCATTAATTTGAATGTCACATACAGTAGACTCATCAATTGAAACTCCAGGAAGTCACGAATTTTGTATAAATTATCAAAAGCTCGAATTATCAGAATTTATCTAAATGTGTTGCAAGATAAATTATGATTTTCTATATGCATGGCTACACATCAAAACAGATATTTCATGATTTCCTCTGCACAGGCCCATTAATCATAAGCTGGTATGCCATTCATGAAACTTGGGTAAAATTTATGACACTTTATTCAACCCTCAAAAACGTTGTTTATCAGGGAATGTTTAGATGGCACATGACACCTCAAAACAAAATTAAGTTTGTTCAACCAGCAAAAAAGTCGTCTATTATGGTCTGTTAACACGGACCCTTGAGTAATGGAAACGGGCATTGTGCTGCAGTTTCTATAGCAGCTTACGTGAACGCTGCGACATAAAGCCATGCCGCCACATCACAGCGTCCGTGCAAGTTGATATGGAAACTGCCGCGCGGCGCCCGTTTTTGCCGCTCATCTGTCCTCTGCTTTAGAGACATATGTAGAGATAGTTTGACCATTCATTGGGATGTATAGAACACAAATGAAGAGGCATCATTGACTGAAGGTGGGCTGGTGTGTTCCAGAGTGTTTTCACAAATTCGTATGTGGCCAACCAGAAGCCGCGCATAATATCCTGGTGGTGGTTGTGAGAAACAAAACTAATAAGCTCGTCGGAGTAACTCTCGGTGACTGCGGTTAAGTGATGTTTTGATCACGGTGGAAGATATAGAAAATATAAAAAGCATGCGCGACCAGCTGAACGATTGACGTAATTCGTACACCAGGCGCCGAGCGCCGGGAATCTGCCATCGAAGCGGTCAGACTCCATTTTAGCAAAACAGAAATCAAGCGGCACATTCGTTTCTTACATCTTTTTGCACCACCATAATCGAAACATTGCGTGCACCATATTTTCAGCCATGAAGAGTTACTACGTTTAAATCTCACGCACTTATCAAAACCGTTTTTCGTTACCATGGCTAACGGATTATTTTCAGCTTCTGGTGGGCCTAGAGAGCTTGTCGAGCCCTCTATCTGTGTCTGATGCACGAATTGGCTTTGCTTGCTTCTTTCATATACCAAGCTCTATAATACGGCTCTGCTCTGCTTTAGCCCTGTTGACTGCGCTTCTTACTGAACCCCAGTGCACTGCGGGAAAGCAACACCTGTGAAAGCAAGCTCCACAGGTGCTGCTTCTCCACAGTGCGCTGGTGCTCGGAAAGAAGTGCGCTCTACAGGGCCGAAAAAACAAAAAGTATGAATTACACGAAAACGTCGTTCAAATTAAGCGGCTTATGAATACATTGAAAACGTAGCGGGACAACCCAAGTTTTGAAATTTGTTTGACTTAACCAGGAGGTATTAAATATCAGAGTTTGAATTAGTGCGAGCCAACTGTATACTCTAGGAGATATGGCTCACTTGAATGTGCTTAATATCACTGAATGGTGAGGCAAATTTTAATTTGCTAGTTTTATTTCTCAAGCACATGTTGTCCTGGGTATTCAAATCAATAAAAAATTTACTTTGGTTCAATTTATGGGAGGTTTGTTTTATATGGTCATATGCAGCAGAAAGGTGAACAGCTGGGCTAGGTGGTGAACACATTGCTTGCTGATGTTAACCATGTATGCCATATACAGTTTGTTGTGAGTGTGTATCGATTTTGAATCTTCTGCTCTTTATTTCAGGCTGCCCTTATGTGCACCATGAAGATACCGAAGAGGTCTTCAATCGATGGACAACTATAAGCTCAAGCATGGAGGGGCATCTAGACGGCGAGCGCAAGGACAACTGTAATGTAAAATATCTCCCAACTTAAATCAAGGCATGCCTTCTTCCAATGAAGGCATCGTGGCAAAACTTTTTAATTGGTTCATTTGTTCAGCTATCACCTCAAGGAACAGCTGATCTCACGCAAACAAAATCCTGTAAATGAGTAGTAGAGGTTGTGTGCTCTTTTTCTTGTTCAACTGTTGTTGTTTTGTCAAAGGATGAAAAATTATACAAGTTCATATATTGAATGACGGAGCTATGAACTCTCCATACCAATCTATACCTCAAAAGCTTCATGTGACTTCGACTTGCTTGAACATGGAAGCTTTTTGCACTAAATAACGGAGCACTAAACCTTTCTGTCTTGAAGCCCATAGCTACGAGCCATCCGCACCAATCCTGCACCTCCAATACGTCAGGTGACACCCCTGGCAGAGGTATAGCCCTTCCAGGGGAATCGCCTGATGTATTGGAGGTGCAGGTGGTACGGGTGACTCGTAACTTTGGTCTTGTATAAGGCTGAAAGGCATAGTGCTTCGTTATTTAGTGCCGACAGTTTTCATAATTTTGACGGATAGCTGTCCGTAGTGGGCTACAGACATTCCGTCATTTTACAAAATTATATACCTTGTATTTACAAACTTCAGTTTCTAGATTACGGAAAACCATGCCGGCACTATGGAACCCGCAACTTTTACTCATAAAATGGAATGAAAATGTTTTACAGTGGCTCCCATACCCCTTGAACAAGTCGAAAATGGTCTGACATCTACGATTCCCCTGAAAATGAAGTGTCCGTTTCCGTTGAAAATAAAGAGTTTCACATTTGATGTCGTAGTCATTCGCATTCTTACATATTTAGCGATAGACATTTAAGTCTCAATATGGTTCAACCATAACGGCAAGAAAACATTTTGAAAGATGGCCGAAAAACGGTTGACGATCTTGGCCGGAAAACGGTTGAAGATATTGGTTGCAAAACGGTTGACGATATCGGTCTCAAAACTTTTGCCGTGATCGGTTCAAGTTATTGGACCGATCTGGAGCCGGGTTGCAACTCAATATGGGACCGTTATTTCTTAGAACTTTGACCAATATTTGTCCGATATTTGTCCAATATTTTTGTGCTGCCTGGGACGAGGGTGGCCGGCAAGGGCGCAACTCACCGAGTTTCCCAACGGGGTTCCATGACGTGAGCCGGGTCGGTGGTTTCGACTCCGGTACTTGGTCGGATCAGAGACATGTAGTCCAGGTAACGTTCAGGCAAATTCTCTGAGCAAGCTCCTTGAGCCACCCAATTTATTCAAACACTGAACAATGTCCCTCAAAGCACTCCCAATCACAACTCTTATCTTGGCTGTCACGATTCCGATAGGTGGTGAAATCTGCGCGCGCTAAGGAGAAATCCCTCGTGCCGAGAGCGCACCGCCATCTAAAGCTGCGTTGAAGTAAAAGGCAACGCCTACCCTTAACTCCCGTAGATGGCGCTAGCTTGCAACACTACACACATGTTACAGTACACAACACGCGTAAAAATGAGACTTGGAAAATAGACACCTGTAGAACAAGATACGGCTTAGAAATGATACAAAACAAATTACCAAGATTATTAAATAAATTACATAACAAAAATATTCGGCCAGAACATATGTCTTTTAAAGAACTGCGCAACTTTTTCAGAATGATTTAATCTCATATATGGAAAAAAAAGAGGGGGAGGTTTAATTTGTTTCCAGGAACTACTATTGTTTCATTTTTTGTTGATCTTTTTTTTTGTTGTGTGTGAATCAAACGACTTGTCACTATATGAAAATTTTATCTCTATGATGCACAGTTTATAATATTTTGTGTGAAACAGATTCATCATTCTGTCCATTCCATATGTATTTCTAATATATATAGTTTATTATCTTTTCTGTATTTTTATCTTTTTTGTGTGAAAAGATTCGTCGCTATGTTTCGACTTTAATTTCTTTAGTTTATTATCTTTGCCCCGACGCTGCCAGTATGGAGGCCTTCGGCTTTGTCAAGCTGTCTATTTGACAGCTTTTTCTGCAGGCCTCCTGCATCATGTATTTTTGGTGCAAAGTAAAACATCATTATAATTTTTATTCTTAGCGAGTATCTAACTCCAGAAGTTTCCAGAGACCCCTGTGCAGGTGAAGGACGAGGAGAAAAGAAAGACACGAGGCGAGTGGTGAGAGTCTCCCGCTGGCAGCCTTGGAACTACAAAACCGAAAAGCAAGTACGTCGCTAGGTGTTTGACTGACTGAGGAGTTTTCGAGCCACTCGGCCGTTGTGTATGATTTCCTCGGGAGCGGGAGGAGCACTGCCAGATCTGAAATATTCCACATAATTTGGCGCCCAGCGTAGAGCCCGATTGGTCAACCGCTGCCTTAGCTCGTCCTTCGGAAGCAAACACAACAACTTGCACTCTTTTTTGGTGGGAATCGTTTGCTAACTTCGTTCAAGGGGAGATGCAACGATTTTTGTACATTGCGCAAACAACCCTTAGAACGGAGCCCTGACGTTAATGACCTATGAAACACCCGTTCGTTTTTCACCACACGCGATCGAAGTCGCAGAAAACAATTAAAGAAAAACGAGCAGCTTTCACTCACTCACCTCGCAGCTAGAACAAGCGGCCACATGGTCTGGAACCGAATATATGCCGCCAATGTTGATCCTAGCCACACGCTAGGGTTGGCAAGGCACAGGACACGAGCTGAGTTTCAGACATTGTTATGGTTCGGCTATTATTGTCATTGCAACGATTGGACACGTGCCACTACCCGAATGCTTCTCGAGCCATCAATTATCACGAGCCGAAATCTAGTGTCCATGCATAGCTCGAGTCCAATCTGTGAGCCGCATTCAAATATCGTCACTGGGCGGTACAGCGACCGCCCAGCTACGTCATCAAGTTTTGGCAGGGAGAGATTGGATGAAAACGCTTACTTTTGTCCTTGAAATTTCACCGCAACAAAGGAGTTCCTTGACCAGTGGCATTGCGTGCGAGTAACCTTGAGTGCCGCTATTTGCCAGTAAGCTCGTGTAAAGTTAAAAACATTCCAATTGAATATCGTTGCACCACCCCTTTAAGTGTTCGTGTCCGAAAGCATACTCGTTCACACGAGGCCACGGCGCAGGCGCAAAAGGACGGTTCGCCCAAGGAGGAGCCTCAGTGAGTTTGGCCGCCGACGCCGAAGAGGCTCCTGGGAAAGAAAACCAGAGCTTAAGCACCCTATCGGAGACTGCGTATTTGCTACAAGCATCAACGGCAGGCGCAGCACCAGCCGCAAACGGCAGGAGACTTAAAGAAACACTGACACCCCCCCCCCCTTTTTTTTCCAAAAAAGTGTTGTTGTTTTTTGTTAGACAGTTTAATATGGTATCAGGAGACTACTCAATCATTATTTTGGTTCAGAGCCCCGTATATTTTTATTTTTAAAGACAAAAAACTCTAGTGCTCCAAACTGTAAGCGATACATGAGCACGGAAGCTCTCTTCCGAAAGTCACGTGGCAACACCTGACCGCGTTTTATTTTTTCTCTGGATCTTCGACGAGTGAAGCACACCACGTCGACGACGAATTTTGGTGCAGCATTTGCAATGCGATTGTTTCGCAGTTATACCTCTTCCGCTCGGTATTCTGCCCATAAGATCGATTGGGCGGTACCACGAACGACCGTTCCCCAGTAGCGTCCCAGATCCGTCACAACGTTACTCATTTGCGCACCACTATCGCGTCGTACAACCCAGTACGTCGCCATATTGAGAATGACATGTATACGCACTTCCTGTGATCCATGCAACATTTTTTTTCCTTCGTTCAATGTATTTGCAGCTTCTTGGAGGCCATAAAATGGGGTTCATATTCTCTTCTATTATTAATATTGAATGCGTGTCATAGATGAATCACGTCTTTGAATATATTTGGTACACACAGTTTGAACGCCACTCGACTATGGGAGGGAGCGCGACTGAAGCCGACCATTCTCGACCGGCTGCTTTCGGGGAGGGGGGGGGGAGGGGTAGAAACAAATTTCGTGGACATAGTTAATAGCTTTCACTCTGTCAATGCTTGTGACCTACTCGATAAAATTTCGGAGAGTGTTTTTCTTCTTCTTACTAACGACAGTGAATTAATATCAGTGTTTCAAAATTTTAGAAACAGTAAAAGTAACGACGTGCATGGCATTTAGATTGGACCTGTAAAGCGTGTAATTCATTTTATCGTCCTCAGTTCGACCCCCATTTACAACCTCGCCCTTCAGGTGGGGTGCTTCCTAAAAGAATGCAAGTGGCCAAGGTGTCCGTCCTCCACAAGCTTGTGGATAAGAACAACGTGTGTAAGCACAGGCCTGTGTCTGTACTACCGGAATTCTCTAAAGGACTAGAAAATATTATGCACATGATACTATATGCGTTCAGCGAAAAATACTCAATTATTACCCCTTGTCAAATTGGTTTCCGAAAGGGGTACTCGACAGAGTTGGCGCTACTAAAACAGAAATAAATCATACCAACCAACATCGAAAACAAACTGCTAACATAACAGCATATTCATCTATTTTTCGAAGACATTTGATCGCCTTCACCATAAAACGTTACAGCAGATACTGGAGCTTAGTGGCATCAAGGGTGTTGCCCTTAGCCTAATCGAAAGCTATTTACAAGGCCGTTATCAATACGTTGAAATTGACGGGAAGCGTTCATACATGCCCCAAATAAAGGCAGGTGTACCGCAAGGGAGTATTCTCGGGCGCGTTCTTTTCAATCTTTTTATAAATGCCATAGTGAACTTAGATAATACCGTCAACTACATAATATGCGCAGATGATACAAGCTAGTTTTTCTCTGGAGCTAGCATTGGCGTCATTATAGGAAGAGCAAATCAATTCTTGCAGAGTATTAACGTTTGGACCACTGCAAATTCATTAACAATAAATGTTGCAAAAACTAAGGCAATTATTTTCCGCGCAAGAAATACAAGCTGCGCCAGCAACTTGCCGGGAGGACTCTCTCTTGCCTCACGAGATGTGGAAATTGCAAAACAAAATGCTAAGGTGCTTGGCTTAACTTTTTATGGACATATGCTGTGGGATAAACGCTGCAGGACATAACCATAATCTCAAAGGTTGTAGGCGTTTTATGTAAATACCGTAATTTCTTCCCATCCTTGATAATGCTGCTTATAAATCACGCCCTGTTCTGCTTATATTTCGATTTCTGTTTCCTGGTTTGCGGTACCACTGCGAAAACGAGCGTTCAGATTTTTATAATGCAAAAGGGTGCAATACGAATGTAATGTAGCGTATGATCACTCCACAAAATCTTCGTTTAAAAAGCTTGACAGGTTAAAATCACGATGTACTATAGTTACAATCTTTTGATGTCATATAAAGGATCATTAAAGAACCCTGTTAGCGTTTTTAATTCAATCTCAGGTTTCGAGTCGCGGGACGCAACATATAGCACTCATCATTCTCGAAACTGGGCCGCACCGCGCTCCAGAACCAATCATGGTAGCAGAGACTGGCTTTTACTTTCGCAATAATTTTAAATAACCTTGAAGCAAAATGAATATTTGTGGCAAACACAAGAGAAAAAATTCGTGGGCTATTTGAGTAATCAATTGATTTGGTGATGTCATGTTTTGAAGCCTATAGAGACAGTTCCGTGCATATTTTTGAAAGTCAATGTGCATTGTTGTGTGCTCATTACTAAACTCTCGGACAAGCGTGTGAACCACTGAATTATTTTTACCTTGTTTAACCTTTTGCACTGTATACAATTGACGCCCCTGTCCTGTATAAATACTTAATTACCTGTCTTTATATATATTAAATTATTCTTTCACTCATATGTCGAGCTTCTTCTTCGGATTTAAAGAGTATTCGGGGCTTCGTGAAGTAGCGATATGCTGCTTTTTTTCCCTGCCTTCCCCTCTCAGATGAAGGGGAAATAAAATTGATTGATTGCATTTGTGTTCTGGGTAGTTTACTGCTCATAGGTCATGTTCAAATTGAACCCTCGGCGAGCATAAACCCTGAAACTTTCAACAAGTTTTTTTTTTTTTTCGAGGGGAATTTAATATGGTGTCAGGGGGCTACCCACTCAAAATTTTGCTACAGAGCCACGTATATGTTTAATAAAGCTACAAAAAAAAAACTTTTTGAAATCAGAATTTTATTTGATCCTTAGTTAAAATGACTAAACCCTCCGAATGATATTATTATTATTATTATTAATATTATTATTATGGGGCAAAAAAATTGACTCAGTTTTGAAAGGAATAATTAAAAGCATAATGTACGGTGCAGTGTCACAAACTGAAGAAGAAATGCCAACATGCTTGGGTCTGCCTTTATTTGATCCTTTACTTGTACACATGGTTGTTCTAAAATACTTCTGGAGCGATACTTTTAAGATAACTCGTGTCCTATGTAGACCTCTTCGGCGTGTTGAGCGGTTTGAAGTGCCTTTCGTAGAAACAAAGTACGGAAAAAGAGTGCGAAATTTTTACGTTCCGTTCATTTTCAACAATTTACCAGGTGATATCTATGCTGTGGACTCTTTAAAAAATTGAAAGAATCACTTCAAGGTGTTAGGGAGAAATTGTGACTGTATATTTCTGTGTGCATATGTTGGAATCACCATCATCACCTATATTGTTCTGCATCTGTAGTTGAGTTTGAGTTTTGAACTTCTTGTTTGTGGGGTACTCTTTCAAGCATGAACTGTAGGGTGCTGTCCCACAAGCCGCTTCTGGCTTTGACAGGCCCGTGTATCTGCGTCGTTAAATGCGTGTTCAAATAAAGTTATTATTATTATTATTATTATTATTATTATAATTTCTTTAATTGTTATATTTCGGCGGCTTCAATCATTTTAACTAAGGACGAGATTTAATTCCTTAGCCCGGAGTTGGCATAATTGCATTTACTTTTCCATCCGATCATGCAATTTTCTTTCAATATTTTTCGTCCCCGTTTATCCTGCATTTACGATATTGCTCCCTTCACTCGATTTCTTTTTCTTGTCGTGTCACTGCAGGGAGTTATTAGATAAGATCGAACAACCATGTCCGGTGACCATTTTTAGTTTTGATGAAAAAAATATATTTTGCTGTCTTTATGCCCAGAAGAATAAAACCAATCCTTGTTTCTGGATAAAAAAATAAAAAAAAAAAAAAAAATTCTAAGCACCCTCTCAGTCATGCGAATTTTGCGTATCGCGCGATGTTGACATTTCGGGCGACTTCCCCCGAAAAAGTGTTCTCGCTACGGGTCTAACGATATTCACTGATAAATTAGGCATAGGACGGATTGACAAAAAGTATTAATACCAAGTATTCGGGTAGTTATTTTGAGAAACAAAATCGCAAGCACGGCGCTTCGCGCAATAACGCTCTGGATTAAAGAATATTTTTCTCCGTATCTATAAGAGTTAAAGTCTTCAAACTTTGCCTGTGTGTTGCCCGGTATATAGTTAATCTTTGCGTGAAATATTGTTGTCCTGGTTAGCGGGAGAAATTTACAAGAATCGCTCACACAGAGGCATTAAACTAAAATGCATTATTTTGAAAACAAATTTAAAAAAGGCCATCTTCGATATTCATTAAACTCTCTGAAATGAACATTCATAATATGTACTAAAAGAGTCTGCAAAAACATAATGCAATTTTTGTGTTGGTTTAAAGGTATACAGCGAGAAATGTGTCCAAAGTGACGCTACCGCGGTTGCCATAAATGGGGCGTGCATGCACCCGTTCTTCCCAATTTCATTATTATTAAAAAGCGTAAAACATGCTTCGGGGTGGTCAGGAAAAGACAGGTTGACAGCACAAAGGTGGACGGTAGTTTTGAAGGGAAAATTCCTAATACGTTTTCGTACAACCGACCCAAAAACGCCCATGGGCCGGAGCGATCGAGGTGCGCCACCCTGTAATATGCTCTGCGGTGACTGTTTAAACAGCCGGCGTATAGCGCCTCCATCTCCGCGACGTAAAGGAAACGACCGGAGCGACTTTGCAAACAGATCAGAGTACGACCTTGGCGGTAACATGATGTAGAAGGTTAGGGCGCGGCAGAACCTGAACCTGCGCCGCCTGTGAGCGCCAATAGATCCGCCGCCATGGAGGGCCGCACAACGTGTAGAAAATAAAGATACATAAAAAAGGGGAAAAGTATTGCGATTGAATCAGATTATCTGTAACTTAATTTATAAGACAACTCTTTGAAGAATCGTGAAATCCAATTTGGGTATGCTCATGTGACCTACGTAGGTGATGGTGCAGCAAGCCACTTTTAAAGGAGCGATGCAACGATATCCAATTGGAATGTTTTTCACTTTACACGAACTTACTGGCACTAGTGGGGCTCAAGGATACTGGCACGCAACGCCACCGGCCAAGAAACGTCTTTGTTGCGGTGTAATTTCAAGGTCAAAAGCGATCATTTTTATTCAATCTTTTCTTTGCAAAATTTGATGACGTAACGTGGGGTCGCAGTACACCCCAATGACGATATTTGAATGTGGTTCATAGATTAGACCCGAGCATTGTGTGGGGCACTCGATTCGGGCTCGTGATAATTACTAGCTCGAGAAGCGTTCGGGCAGAGGCCCGTGTCCAATCGCTGCAACGACGGCAGTCGCCGAGCTATAACAATGTCTGGAACTCAGCGCGTGCCCTGTGCTTTGCCAACCCCAGCGCGTGGCTATGATCAACATTGTCGGCATATAATCGGCTTCAGATCACGTGGCAGCTTGTTCTGGCTGCGAGTTGAGGAAATGAACGTTGCTCGTGTTTCTTTAATTTTTTTTCTGGGACTTCTATTGCGTGGAATGAAAAACAAAAGCGTGTTTCATAAGTCATTACCGTCAGGGATCCGTTCTACGCGGTATATGCGCAAAGTACAAAAATTGTTGCATCGCCCCTTTAAGAACAAGTACCAACTACACGAGGTGCAGAGCCACAAGTGCACGTCAGCGAGGTGTGTTTTTGTCGCAACTTGACATGACAAGAGTGCCTGTGATTAAATCGGGGGTCGTGTCAAGCACCACGCAATGTTGTACAGCCTCCGACGGCCCACCAAGTCGGTGATCAAGTCGGCGTCAGAGATGGTTGCCCCACTCAACAATAAACTGCCGAACATGAAACTAATACACCTCCCTAAAGCTGACGTCAAAGCGTTCAGGGACATAAAAGCAAAGGACTGGGACTCTATTTCCGTGGTGCGTGGAATTCAGTCCTTTCACTTGTGGCAGTGTGCGCGGTACGGCACTTTGCAACCACACCTGTTTTAGCAAGAACAGTAGCCACTGAAAATATATATCTTTAAAAGTAGTGTCCTATGGCTGCGAAAAGCAGATCGAGGTCGCGAGCTTGCAATGCCACTGAGAAGAAACGAACGGTAATCGCAACAAGCAAAACGGAAAAAAAAATGATCCTCCTTGGAGTGCCAGGAGAATGCCACGACCGACTCAGGTCGGCGCCCGGCAGAAATGATTCACGCGACAAGCTCTGAATGTGCGCACAGGATCTTGATTAATTAAACTAATTTCAATTGTACCACTTTAAACTTGTGTTATTTCTTATCACTATTTAAACCTGGTCGTCAGCAGCCCAGCCTCCCCACGAAGGGTAGGCTCCGAAATTCACTGATCCGAGAAATCTGTACTTAAATTGTTGGCTTGTGCTTCAAACTCACCTGTAATCTTTTGTATGAATTCTTATTTTTCACGAGCTCCTGTCACAGTGCTTTCTCTCATACATGTATTTAGAGCGGTCTAGATGTATCATTCGGACTTGTTTGCCCGTAAAACAGGACATTGTGTGAAGTTCTGAACAAAAAAATTGGAAGGCAGTCATTGCGGCCGTGGCCTTCAGCAAAAATCTCCCTGTGGGAGGCAGATTTCATAACGCTGTACTTTTGAAGGAGCCAAAATAATGCAACATGTTTTTAATGAAATATTACGAAGGTGTAAATGAGAGTCATTCCCCAAAATTAAAAACAAAATGTTTTTTTTTTGTTCTTTATACCTTGAAGTTGTGAAACTTCTCAATTTCGGATATGTTTGAAGCGCTGTGAATATTTTGAATTAAAATCTAGACCATCAATTTATTTTTTGATAAGAGACACTTTTATGAAGGACATATGAAAAAGGTTTCAGTTTAACATCCTTAACACATAATGAGATAATGAGTAAAAAAATGGGGCCAAAATGTCAGAGCTGCCAAATTTGTTAATTTTTTGCGTGATATATAATTTTTACAATTGTGTAAACATTCAAGAATACAGTAACTATAATTTACTGCTTCTTGAAAACTAATCAGTTATTTCTGTTTTTTTAATTGACTTTGACATGCTGTTAAACTCGACAGAACCGACAAAGCCCTGAAAATGGCGTCTCTGTATGAAAGCTGTCAAGTTTTTTTTTTAGAAAACATTTATGATATTGTTTTTTCTTTATATTGGGGAGCAGCAGATCAAAATATGAGGAAAAACAAAAATGCTAACTGGGGACACATACTTGAAGTAATCTGAACGCACCCCAAGTACAATTATTTAATCTAGCTGATGAGAGCCAAGGAATCAGGAGTTAGATTCAACCAACTGTCATCACCCTCATTTAGTCTTATGGCCACTTACTCCTCAGTGCCTCCATTTTTGCAGGCGTCGCTACTTTTTTGGCCTTGGAGCCTGGCTTGTTGCGACAAGCGGTATCGGTGACACTTCTTGATGCCAATTCATCGTCTGTCCAGAGGGACCGGGACGCTCCAGTGATACATTTCGAGTCAGTTTTGGCGAACAGCGCCAAGTTGAATTTTGGTTCTGGTAAGGAGACACCTGGGCTAAGGTGCACCTGCAAAACACAACACACATGCATAAGCTCATTTCTCATTTTCGGTTCATCTTTCAGAACCTCCTTAAAAACTGTAGAATTGCAAATCTTGTACACAAAATATCATGACAACTTACCTGGCCATCAATCACCTCAAACAGCTTTGGTTCCACGACTGGATGGACATTTTCCAGCCTTAGTTCGGGCACTGTTAACATAAACATCATTGGTGAGAGACTGCTAGAAAGCAGTTCTTCAAACTGGCATTGCATTCACTAAATATACGGGGTGTTTTTGTTCAACAGCTACAAATTTTTCTAAAAAAAACATGAAAGTTGCATAAATGCAGTTTGCATTGGTGAGTTATACAGCCAGACAGACCTTAGGTTTGAGAGAAAGCAGCTAAAAGCCGGGTATTTACCTCAAATTCACTAATTAACTTTTAATAATATAAAGGAAAAGGTTTCTACTAGAATGCTGTTGGGCATCATCGAAAACCCCCTAATCACCTTTTTTGAAAGACCTAACGCTTGTACACCCTTTTATGGCGTCCCGAAAAGCCTCCTAATTTAGGAGTGAAAAAGTAGTTCCGATGTGTTATCGACTATGATCTGCGCGCAGCCAAAGTGACGAATAACGCGAATCGTCATGACAATGCCTCCACATAAGGAAAGAGCTAAGGTGACGCAGCTCCCTTTACCAGGATTGCGACGGCCGAAAAGGATTGTGCAACGAGATTCACATCCAAGTTAGGTGGTTTTTCATAATGCCTTAAAATGCTGCACGTATTTTATATCTTTATCAAAGCAAGCAATTTGCATGTTTTCAATCATGCTCTGGGGGATCGGTGGTCCTTAGGTCATCAATATGCAAAAATGTGCCCTCTGAATAATTTCTAAAATGTTAAAAAATTGTGGAAAGTGGGCGCTTATTGTGGAATAAGCGGATGTTCGGTATTTTAGAGTAATTCTTCGTCCTCTCACCCACCGGCACCCTTCAAAAATCACTCGTCCAATTTAATAAAAAGCAAAGCAATTTTCTTGACTGCCTTTTGAGTGCCCATGAAACAAGATTCAGACTCTTTTCCTATATGAAACATGATAGAAAAAAGGTGGCCTAAGCTCTCCTGCACGTTTTTTCCTTCTAAGCTACACATTGCAGAAGCTATGAATGGCTGAACCAATCCAATGCAAGCTGGGAGCTACGTGACAGCACCCCCAGTGTATTTACTTGTGCAGGCAGAGACTGCTTTAGTCGTCTGTCACAAGCAGCAAGCTACTTACAAACTAGAGCCACTACCTATGTTCCTGAAGAGAGCAGAGCATTCACTTGATCTGAAAACTCGCGCAGCACAGAAGTGAGTCAGGCTATGACGGTGACCGCGCCATCCGCCCCCACAACCGCTGCCAGTGATGCTCGTGTAAATGAAAGTAGATGTGCCATTAAAGCGCAATATCAGGCAAGGCACTCTCAGCTACCTTTTAAGTCAGTTTGTGTGCAGTAAAGTTCATATTTGTGATCTGTGCACTTTTCAGACTGCTGTAATATTCATCTGTTAACTTAGTTCTACAGTTTTTCCGACCTGACATTTTCTCAGCCCTGCATTGCTGCAATGTGCAGGAAGGCCTACAAGCCTCCATTGTTGTTACCTGGCACTTTAAATCTGATCAAAGCAAATCAGTTATATTTTTGCAACACAACATCCTTCCTCACATAGCGCAGAGCATTGCCACCTTGCTAAGTGAGATTACCTTCAGTTCAAACTATGCATTACTAAAGCTTTGGTTCCCCTTGAATTTGAATTCTCGAGACTGCACGGTAATGGCACTCGCAATCCCATGAGTCTGGTCCCTTCAGGAGCATGTGAAGTGGCTTCTATCAGGCTCACTTAATGAAAAAAGTAACAAATTGATTTTTGCATTGTTTGAAATTCCCGCGTGAGGTCATGTGGCTGTGATGCCATGACCCTATCGACCAATCAGGATTTTCGAATCACGCCGCCGACGTCGGCTTTTCTGGGACACGAGCTCCTTAAGGCTGTCGTGTTAAGACGCACTGCTTTTGATGCATCGCTCAAATTAAATGCTTACCAGGTGGCAATGGCTCGTGCAGTATTACCGCTTGCTCGTGCAGTACTACCGTTGGCTCATCCACTACTATCGCTGGAACAAACTCTGCTGGAGCTGGAAGAGCTAGGCAAGTAGCCTCCTCCTGGTGTGGCCTTAAAAGAAAAGCAGTGGCAGACATAACATAGCATTTGAGCGTGCTTAGCTATGACATCCAGAGGTGGCATAGACCTACCCAAAGCCAAAGCAAAAAGTCCTACAACAATCTCAGCACACTGGCTCAGCTCAAAATGGTAACTGTCAGGGCACAAGGTTTGTACAGCGGCAGAGCCCAAGTTAAACTTGGCATAAGTGGCAGAGGGAGGACGATGAGCAAAAAGAAAACTATGAAAGCGTCAACAGCGCGGGAAGACGATCGAAAGAGAGAGCAGCCAGAAGTCGGAAGCAGCGGAACTATGTTTTTAGATTTCCCGGAGTGCGGGCCGGGACACTTGGATAAACAGCAACAGGTCTACCGTATAATAGCGGACGAGCGCCCACTCAAAATTTCGAGGTGATTGCGAAGAAATAGGAGATGGGCGCTTGTCCAGTCATCAATTTTACATATCAATCTACTGTGCATATTTTCTCAGATCTTAGAAATTTTGGAATGGGTGTTTAATGTGGAATGGGCGGATGCGCGGTATTCTATGATATTGGAAAGAAAGAATTATGCACGTGCACGACACCGCTTCTTACTTTGGTTAGGCAGGTTCTGGAAAAGAGATGCTTTTCTTATGCATTCAAGAATATCAGGTCGAGAAGGAGACCGTTGAAAAGATGCACAAAGAAATATAGGTATAAATGTTGGGGTCATTTTTACTGGAAAACCTTAACAGTTTTATTGCTTTAACAAGTCTGACTTGAGAAAAACCAGAAACTGGCAAAAGCTTATATGTTTTATCGTTACTCTAAAATTTGAGCCCTCGTAATATGGTACATCCCTTGGCAGTCTAAAAATTTTGATCTGAAATTATATGCACTTCTAAGTGCTACCGTAAAGTCAGTGTCCAGCACAAAGTTTGGTTGAACATTGCAAGATACAAGAGCACATGCCTCCGTCATTCGGGGAACAGCCTGGTGATGATGGCAGTATCACGGCCGAGGAAGGATGTGGGGGCTCTTCCTGCATCTTCACGAGCAGGCTATCCGGTGCTGAAATCAACAAAGAAAAGCAAAGTTCTTTCTTTGCTTTTTAGATGAGTGAGCACCCAAACCATACCTGGCAAGGCACCACAGGATGCTGCAAGGCTCTCCACCACGACAGGCGTTGCCAGCTGCTACAGCAAGGAACCTGAGGTACGTAGCAGACAAGCATTCTCATTTGACAATTTTGTGTAGACTATTCAGCTATTCATGTTTACTTGATGACCCAGCATGACACTTGCCTTTGTACAGAGCCAGAGGAGGCTCTGAAACAATTAAATACACACAAACTAAAAACACTAATGCGATCCTGTGTTGATTTAGGGGAAGCCCTCAAGCTGGAGAATACTATAATGGCAAGAGTGAAATAATCCATCCAGCTTTACAAAGCATTGTACCTAGCCCCACGTCGTTAAAGGGGCACTGGCACCCTAAAATTCAAATTTATTTTATTGAATCAGAAGCTTTAGGATAGCGTCGAAAACCACCCAAAAAATTGTAGCAAAAAAGGAATTTTATAGCGCGCGAGCGCGCATTTTAGATTTCCGCATCTTCCTTGCCCACTGGACGCCTCCTCGCTTCTTCGTTGCGATGACGTAAAGAATACAACATTTAACAGCAATATTCGGGAAATATATTTTTTAAGGCTATTTCGAACAAACCTGGCCGATTGTTTCGAAATTAATGAAATCAGAGCCGGGAGGTGTTAGTGACAACCTCAGTCATCTCTTTCCGTTTTCTCCTCAACTCCCAATGGTTATTGGAAAAGGTAGCATAAGAGGGCGAGGAGCCACCGAGTCGCCATGGAATGTGGAAAGGATCCGTGGAGGCGGAAAGAGAATACGAATGTTTACAAGGCAGAGATTAAAAAAAACAAGGCGTCGGTGCTAGGTGGGAATGTGCGCCATTGATGTGCGCATTGATGCACAAATAATTAGTTCCAAAGCCTCAGATTTTGAGGGTGATGTTAAAGGGTAACTGCAAAAAAAAAAAGATTTTTTTAAAACAGCTTAATTTGGACAAGCCTGTCAAAAAACAATTTTTTCGCGACAAAAAAAAATTACAGCAATATTTATTGCGTGAGACCGATTTTAGTTTGCGGATATTTCGTCCGTTTTAAATCGCACGCCACAAAGTTGGAGTCCTCTGACGTTTAGCCCCGATTGGCTGCTATACTTCTCACTGGATAAAAGGTTGATTGACAGCTTAGATCTTGGTTGTTAAACCTTTGTTATATAATGTAATTTCCTTTTGAGCGGAATATTTTTACGTTTAAAGAATAACGCATGTGACGAGAGTTATTATTCTTTACAAAAGGTTTACAAGACGGGCACTTCCGTTTGGATTCATACCATAAGGAACAAAAGCTTCGCCATTCTTTCATGGCCGCCGAAGTCTCTGCTCCCGCCTGTCTCGCCTACCTCGACTAGTCGCTCGCCGAAGTGACCAGTGTTTCGTGCTCACCCAGGTGCTGGAGGGGGACTTCTTGAAGTGAAGAAGTCTGTGTTTAGCAGCTGTCGCAGGTGATAGTGATAGGAAGCGACGCGGGGTTTCCGCTCTCATAGCGCGGTTCTTTCGTTTTCCTCTTTGCTTGCTTAGCGTGTTTTGCTTTTTTTTTTGCTTGCACGTGCAAATTCCGACTTCTTGGAGGTGCCAGATGAGTGATCCCGATAGCGAGCCTTCCAGCAGCCATGTCACCCCGAAAGGAATGCTCTTTGGCTGGAGGCAATCGGGCGTTCGCGTAGCGACAAACGTGTCCAGTTACGTTCTCGTCATATCGCTCCGGAAGCCGTAGACTAGACACAGCTGTTAAGTAAAAAACCTGGCACAACGTAATAGCTGTCTGCGCAGATGCCTTCGGACGTCCGAATTCTGCGTTAGCAGACAGAAGTTTTTTCTCGGCTTCCGAACCATCTTAAGTAAAGTTGTTTGAGTGAATGTGTACTGTTATCATACATTTTGGCTTGTGTTTGCGGCTTTGTAGATTATCTTATTCGTTTTACTGGAAAGAAACAAGCAACGGGCATAACAAAATCGGTTGCATATTCCGCGTACCTTGCAAAAGCACTTCCTTAGTCACCTTGCGAAAAGTGTAAAACACGAAGTCCGCACCGTCCCGACCTTGCACTCTCTTACCTACTTTAGAGCAGTTTGTGCCGGCTGGCTGCTAGCACGTATGTCTACTGAAACTGCAACTTGAAAGTAGGGGCAGTGCCAGAGAGCAAAGCGACAAAGTCAAATGTGGAGAGGTTCTGACTCCGACTAAATTACGTCCTATGGCGTAAATATTGCTAAAAATATTATTTTTCTCGCGGAACATTTGTTTTGTGACATGCTTGTCACAATTAGGCAGTAAAAAAAACACTTTCTTTTCTTTGCAGTTACCCTTTAAGGCATCATTTTAAGTCGTATGAGCCATTAAAAAAAATTACATTTTGGGGGTCTCAGTGCTTTTTTAAGTAGGACAGGCAATTTACCTGCAATACTTGCATATTTCGTTAAGGCATGTGAAATTATCAGCACCTGCATTTGATGGTAGTGCCTCCAGCTCCTGTAGCACACCTTGGGAAAGACCTATAACGAGAACAAACGTTTAAATAAATAAAACACAAAAGCCGCAGTTACATTTATACAACAGAAGTAAAGGACACAGGAAGAGGACTGGCATGGACAAGGACACAGGAAGAGGACTGGCATGGACAAATGGACAAGTGAGATTTATGTTTGTCCTTTGTCCCCCTTGTTCCCCTTCTCCAGGGATTATTTTCATCATTCTTGTCCAGCTCGCTTGCACCTTTGCATTTAATTGCATTATAATTATAGTCTGTACCAGCCCTGAACTTGACCCCACCCTCTCGCAGTAGGCGAGGCGAAAGGAAACTTTTGTTACTATACTTACCTGCATTTGAAGTTGATGGCAACGAAATGAATTCCGCCACCACAGCTCCTTCAGGGGGGGGGGGGGGGGGCTTGATGGCAAGGCTTTTGGAGTGCCCTATCCCTTTCGATTTCTGCCCAAAAATACAAGACTGTGTTGTTACTGAAAGCCGCACTTCTTTGTTCTCATCCGGGTGCAAAACGTATACACACCAATCTTGTCAAGTAGACCCAGATGAAGGCGCTTGCAGGTCGCTTCAGACATGCGCAGCTTCGCTTTTACTATCTTGAGCTCCTCTTCCTTGGCTCGCAACAGCTCCTTGAAGACCAATTCTTCATCTCCCACCACATTTTCCCCACAACTTGTCATGTCTGTATTCGGTGTGGACTCCTAGATATTAAGAGTAATAATTAGTTGTAAAATGAAAAAAAAAAAAAAACATTGAGCAGCATTGATGCTATAAACTTAAGGTTCTGGTTTTGTGTTGCTGCTTTGGCAACTACAATCGTGGAATAACTGCATTAGCCTGTTTCCTTACCACTGATGCTTTGCCATTTTGGTTGAAAGTCGACAGAATGCTTGAGAGCTGAGCATGTCGGGCCTCTGCCTTTCTCTTCCGCTTAAGTTGCCTTGCATCCTATTAATTGAAATAGAATTCGGTTATAATACCAACAAGGAAACGGAAATTTGCAAGATTACCTAGCTTGCAGTAGAGGGATTCTTGGACGGCTGGTGCGACTTGCTCAAAATAATCCGTGGCAAAGATGACCTTCACGCTTCAATGTCATGTGCAGGCTATCCAAGGTCTCTGAAAAAAAAACGACACATCAGTTTAATCCGCCCGGACTTTGTACCAGGCTAGTCTAACTTCAGTTATCGGAGTGCTGCAAACCTGATTGCACAGCACAAGCGCAGAATTCGGGAAAGGCAGATGTCTGGTATGCATGGTCTTTAGTATCTTCCCTAATCATTTCTTCCGTTTCAAGCATATACATTACCTGGTATGAGCAGCTAAAACTTCTTGCGAGTATCCTGTCACCAATAAATATATATCCGTGGTGTTCCTTCTTGCCTGGTTGGTGCATAGTGGTGGAACAGTTGCGCCCTGTAAACGTCAACTTTAGTTGTGAAAGCTACAAAGCAGCTAAAGAAGTTGACATTACACAGCTTGACCACTGCACCACCAAGCACCAACCAGCCATGGCGCAAGGCGTAGAGAATTATGCACCGGTGACAGAACACTCATGAGGAGACTTAGCTGCCCATGCCAGGTGACCTATGGGCTTCCAAGGGAGAGAATGAATAAACGAGCTACCAAAGGCCGCGCACACCGGACATCCGTCTTCGCCAAATCCAGTGCCAGTGCCATGCAGTCGGGTGTGCAGCACTTGGATGACTAAAGTTAGACTCGCTTCATACAAAATCCGGGTTCAGCTCATAATGTAATGGTTGTACTATATTTGTAAATAAGTTTCACCGCCCCTGCTGTCATGCAGAGACAGCAGGTGCTAGGCAACTTTGTTCACCAGAGACGAAATAGACACCACATTACTGTGCATGCTTGTACGGATCTCACAGGATTTCGTCAGAGTCATAGAACGATTCCAGAGCTGCAGTTATCTCCTTGTCCGTACCACATGCCATCCCCCTTTTGGCATATGAAAAACACTGTTGTTGGAATCCCTTATGATGCCCTATCTTTATAATGCCCTATTCATGTGTTCAGCTCCTTCGTTTGGCACCTGCAGTCATCCCTTTGATCACCCCAGCTATTTTTTTCAAGTGAAGACACTGTTTTCACAAGTGGGTCCATATCAGTTCATTGCTCGTCAATATTGCAAAGTGTAGGATACCCACTGTATACATTCGGGTAAGAGAAATGTCACAGCGCTTAACTGTATCAGCTTGATAAACTTTTAGGTGTTTGGCTTGCCACTGGACAAATGTGCTTTGACCTTCCATATAGCCTTGACTTTCCTATACTGCTTTCCCCTCTTTCAAACGTGACTGCCAACGAAACTGAAAGATGCATCATACTTAAAATAATACATAGGAAGCAACACAGGTTTGTGTTGACAAATGACAATCAAGTGATAACAAAACTTATGTATGATATGGGGGTAATTAATCATAGTTGTTGTAAGGTTTACATGAAGAGAATACAACAATGGACAGCGAGTTCGATAGCGAGAACAATATTTTTTTTTTCAGTGTTAATCGAAAATAGAAATATAAACATCACCAAATGTTCACCAAAAAAATTTTTTTAGAAAAAAAAGTATGCCCACACTGGCTGTTGATATGTAGAGAGTTTGGCCATTTGTTGGGAAGTATAGGAGACAAATGTGGAGGCGCCATTGGCTAAAAGCGGGCTGGGCGTGCTCCAGGGTGTCTTCAGAAATTTGAATGTGGCCCACAAGAAGCAGGAAACAATACCCTGGTGGTGGTCGCGCCAAGTGCATCGGAGAAACTCTTGGTGACTGACGATATAGTGCACGTGATGTTTCAATCACGGTCATCCGAAATTATGGTGGAAGAGTGCGACTAGCGAAACGATTGACATAATCCGTAAGCCAAGCGCGGAGAATCTGCTGTCCGAGCGGTCACACACTGTCCGAGCAAAACAGAGTTGAGACAACGCATTCGTTTCTTACATCTTCCTGCATGATCATGACCGAAACATCACGGTGACCATATTTTCAGTCATGAAGGGTTACTACACTTCACTCTAATGTGCTTATTAACACTATATACAAACATATACCTTTGATTAAAACAGTTTCTCGGTACTACCGCTAGGGGATTCTTTTCGGCTTCTGGTTGGCCAAGAGAGAATGCCAAGCCCACTTTCTGCGTCGGGTGCACGCCCTGGCTTTGCCCGCGCCTCCCATTGACCAATATTTCTGTATACACGGCTCTGCACTGTACTACGCCACCGCTTCGGAAGCTCGTTGTAACCATTCGCTTTATACGAGTCTTGCGTTGTGAGTTTACCCATTTCCGGTCGAGGTGGATGACGTAGTGCGTATAGTTTTACTCTTTTAAAAATGTTCCATGAACGTCATGTTTCACCCCTCGTGCGCTGTTCCGCGTTGGTTTTACACAACCCTGAATTAATTTCAGCTATCAAAATTCTATGCACAGGCCACTGAAGCGAAGGGGGAGATTAGAGTTGTTGCAATGTCAGCTTTCACTTTAAGTCGCGCGTTGTAGGAGAAAGGCGGTTCACACTGATACAATGTGAAACAAAACAGGCCACAATCTTATGGTTAATCCCCCTCGCAGATCTCGAGCGCTCTAAAAGCGCTCCCTTTCGAGCGCGCATATTCCGCTTGCAGATCTGGCTTGAGTTGGCCATCCTCTGCTCGTAGATCTCTGGCAGCATCCGCTCCATGGAGCGCCTCCAACCCCGTCTAACTTGTTCCGCGGGATTAAACAGATCTATCCGAAACTTGACGGAGCGCACACGTAATTTCCTTTTTAACTAGACAGTGCGCAAGCGCGGGGAGGTTGGCGAGGTCGCCAGACCGGTCCGGTCGATCGGGCCGTCAAGTTGGATCTGTTCGGATGCATCGGTTGTTTACGCAGGATTGTGACTGCTTGAACGCTTCTACCTTGCATGGATCAGGGATACAATCTGGGACTGGAACGTGGTAAATCGTAAGTGCTGACATGTGTGATCGTGAAAGAAAGAACGAGAAAAAGAACGACAGAAAATCTGGAGGCAGACGCAAGGTTAGGCCTGTTTATTCTGCAGCCAATGATTGTTTACCTTTTTACACCGCATGCCGCCGACGTTTTTTCGTGCAATAAAGCTAGAACAAATTAGGCAGCGACCGTGCATGTGATGGTTTGTTACCTTATTGTGTTTATTCAAGTCATACCAGCAATCTGAACTCCACTTATGGCAATCGCTGTGCGTGCCCCGCCGCGTCGAGGCGGCCGAAATGTATGTGACTGTGGCGAACGCGGACGTCTACCTCGTTATTCTGACACGGGCTCCACGGTACGGACATTTTCGCCCGGCCTGTGTCGCGTGTTATTTCTGCAGCTAAACAGTGACAGTCTTCACTGGTCGTCGGAAAGATCAGTCGGCTGAGGCGTTGGTGGGCTTGCCAAGCTCGAGCAGACGCCATTTGAACGGCCGAGGGGGAAGCGTGGGAAAATGTGAGTTTATCTTCCCCTCGTCGATTCTGAACGGGTCCAACGGAGCGGAATCTCGCCCCCTCGTGGATTTTGGAAAGAGTAAAACTATACGCACTTCGGAGTGCACTTCGGACGGAAATGGCTATACGCACTCCTTGGAGAGCTGATGCCGCTCGGGCCACCCTTTTCGAACGGCGCGTGTATCATTGGGGAGCTCGTTAACACAGCCCCCAGCCTGCGTTCACGCTGCTTGGCGGCGAGAGTGTGCGGCTCCTAATTACAAAACGTAACCAGAGCACGCCGCTTCGCGGCATCCAGCCGGCAATCCAAACCCCGCTGTCCCCGATTGCACCTCCGGAAAGGAAGTCTCATATCATTTAGTTCTGCGAAGTTTCTCGACAACATTCGATTTTTTACTGTTCATTGCAAAAAGAAATGGCGTAAATATCGTCAAAAGCCTCGACAAAACAAAATGTTCGAGGAAGAAAAAAAAAAGTACGCCCACCGCGGATCGATCCCGCGTCCACTTGCGTATGAAGCAGACACCTCAACCCCTACGCTGCGCCACCGCTCAGAAAACACGTTGTGACCATTCGTTTATACGAGATAAGCGGAGTGCGTATAGCCATTTCCGTCCGAAGTGCACTCTGGAGTGCGTATAGCTTCACTCTTTTGGAAAGCGCTCCGCATCTACGAGTGGAATTCACCATTAGACTAATCGGCGGCCCGTGCGTCGCTAGTTATTAGAGCTGATTGTTTGCGGTGGTCTATGCAAGCTATCACGGCATCTGGGTTGGAAAACAACACTCCTACCATGAAACTGCGACCGTCGGCACTACAAACAACGTGAATATCGCAAAGCCGAGCTGCCGTGCCGGCCAAATATCAACTTCGTTCGAAGAAAGGAAACAACAGAGCGCGGGAGATAGCACCGTGCAACCTACGATAGCACACTTGGGAAATTTAATACGTCCGCATGCTTCAAATAGCCTATCACAGTAACGTATTAAAGGAGCAATGCTATCACATACCTGACATCTCGTTCACGAAGGCCGGGTAATAGCCTTCGTCTTCACCAACTTCGCCACTCCAATACGCCTGTTCCCTAGACAACTTGTCGAAGTCACCTGGTGTCTTCGGACTGAACTCTTTTATCATTGAAACAGGAAAAATGGCACGGTGGCTGTCCTGCTTGTAGCGTACGTACGCGAACATGCTGACAAACTAGGAGCAGCACGAGGTTTCGAAAGACAAACGTAAACAGACCAAGGTAACAAAGCAGCAAGCTGTGCGGATTGGATTGGCCGCAAAAAAAAAAAAAAACATTTCTGAATTGGCTTACATCGGCGATGTCGACGTGATGAGTAAATGAAAAAACTATATCCATATACACTAAATATTTTTTTTTTGTTTAATAGTAATTATTTTAACCATATATTTGCTAAGTCAGCTTACATTCGGTTCAACAAGCACAAACGCATCATGATCAACAACCATAATTTGTTTATCGACATAACAGTTGGGCAATGCTGGGTGTGGCTTGTGTCGTCTGCTCCCAAACTCAATTGTCCTCGAAACGAAAGTAAGAAGCAGTCTGCTCGTTTCATCGCATTCCTGCCCTGGATCCACGCCCACTAGCTGTGCTCTCCGCATTTCCTGTCATTTTCTTAAAAAAACACTTTGTACTTTGAATCGCTGGACGCGATGTGTAACATCACATTTCGTTAATTTTAATAGGAATATGACAAGTCTTCCATCCGATAAGCGACGGACACGGTACCTGGATGTGGGCGAAGAATTGCTGATTCCCGAGTCGACGTATTACCGCCGGCTGAAAGAAGTAGGAACTTTAGATTCGCGGACTCCGATATCAGAACCAAGTTCACCACAAATATCTGATGACTCCAACATTGGTGGCAATCTGGAGAGCGAAGACGAGCAAGAGCCGATTGACTCCGATAGCAGCCAAGATGTATGCGCGTCGTCCCCGGTGCCGCCAGAATTGGCGATCGACTGTGGTAACAGCCAAGATCTGTCCGCATCATCCCCAGTGCCGGCAGAAAGAAGCGTCAATGAAGACACGATGAGTGACTCGGCGAGTGATCACGACTTTATCGAGACGTCTGACGATGAGTGCAGCGCGGCCAGCGACTTCGACGAGGAGCCGCCCCACTTCCAGCCAGGGCCAGTGTTCGAAGACATACTCTCGTCGTGCTTCGAACAGTTCGGAGCGGAAAAACTGCCGAACGCAGAGACGACCAAGGCAGGAGCGATTGCCATGGTAATGTCATTTATTGCAGGAAATGGCTTAACTTGGACTGCGCTTGGGCAGTGTGTCTGCATGATTACTACCATTTTCGGCAAAGATGTCCTGCCTCAAACGAAGTATGTTTTTCGGAAACTCTGGGCTGGCAAAACTAAGGATCTGGTTAACTACCACTACCTCTGCCCAAGTTTTGAGGGCATGATGAAGATGGAAGGTGCGGCAGGACACTGCGAAGTCTGCCAGCAGAAGGCAACTCAAAAGAAGTTAAGGTCGCAAGGCTCATTTTTCATGATGCTGGACATGGAAAAACAAGTCAAGTTCCTTATTGGCGGGACAAAGGATGCTCTCGGGGAGAACCTGCTTCGACCTGCTGCAAGCCCCGATGACCCCATCACAGACATCACCACGGGCAAGGGATACCGAAAGTTGCGTGAAGAGGCAAAGTTGACAGTTGATGACTTGACGCTGACAATCAACACGGATGATAGTCCCGTCTTTGAGTCCTAAACGACCTCTGTCTGGCCCATCCAGTTCGTCATCAACGAGCTGCCACCTCATGTGCGCTTCAAGGATCCAACCCTTGCCGGCCTCTGGTTCGGAAAAACTCACCCAAATATGCAGACTTTCATCGGCCCATTTGTGGAAGTAGCGAACTCCATGCAGCCCGTCAAGTGGAAGCATGGGTCGCACCTGCACCAGTCCAAGGCCTTCGTCCTTTGCTGCTCCGTGGATGCCCCGGCGCGAGCAGCAGTTCAGAACATGGTGCTGTTCAGCGGTTAGCATGGCTACCCATGGTGTCTGATCACGGGCGAATACCGTGAAGGTCGGGAATAATTATATTTATACGGCGAGCAAGCCGTCTTCTTCTCGTGGAGAGGGTAGAAGAGGTGTCAAGAGTGACGTCACGACGCCGCATTCTGATTGGACGATGGTGACGTGTGTAAACATAGCTTTGTTGTCTGCTAGTCATAGCAGTGGCTGCCCTGCCTGCCTTGCCTCTCAGAGATCCACCGATTCTGTATGGACTAGGACTCTATCTTCGTCAAACGGGAGGGGAAATAGCTCGAAGGGCATTCTGAATCATTTTTATTTATGCTCTGTGCGCTAGCGTGTAGTGAGCGGTAAAGCCAAAATCTGTTTGTCATATTTCAAAGTTTGACACAACTGAACTGTAAAATAAGGGGAGGGGAGAGTGACGTAACTATTGACACCTCCTCTACCCTCTCCGTGAGAAGCACACAACTTGCTTGCTGTATTGAGTGAACAGACCTTTATAGCGAGGATTTGGGTGGCCTGCAGTAATGAGACGAATTTGTATGCAACGCTCTGGATTAAGTAAAGTTGTCTTTAACAGGGAGCATGCGCTACATCGCTGGTGAGCCTCCTGCTCTCAGGTCATCAGCTATGGTTCTCCGCGACATGCACCTGGCACTGGCATCCAAGGATAGCGTCAATGGCATCAAAGGCCCTTTGGCAATGATGAACCTCCCACGTGCGTCTCTTTTTGCTGTTTACCTACCCCGAGTGTCTTTTTAAGCGCAAAATATGTTTGTGGGCTGGTTTCAGCACTTATACACCGACGCTTTGAACTTAATTTGGACGGTCCAAAAAAATTGGTTTCTCAATTTATTTGAAGGAATTTAGTACAGAGGTGCTGCTAGGTGGTAGAGGCGTGGAGTTAAAATATCAACCGATGAACTTTCCTCGTTCACGAAAGAAAAATGAAGAACCCGTCGTGGGCAATCTAAAGCGCAGTTTTGCAGGTGATGCAGACGGTGCTTGTTCACTTGACGCTGCCAACAGATGGCGCAACTGCATCGAAAGCCTGCGGGGTGATCTAATTCGGGTTTTGAAAGCAGATGACTTGGCGAAAGTTTCTCAGTTGTGCCATTGTCGGCAACGTCTCTAAGTGAACGAGGACCGTCTGTGTTGCCCGGAAAATGGCAGCGTAGATTGCCCAAAACAGGTTCTTTTTTTAATATTTCTTGAACGAGATAAGTTCATCCGTTAATATTTTAACTCTCTGCTTGCACTACCCAGCCGCACCTCTGTAGTAAATTCCAGCAGAGTACGTTGAGAAACCGATTTTTTCTGACCGTTCGAATCGATATTGAAGAGTTGGTGTACATGCTGTAGTGACATCTTCCTGAATCCTGGGAAACGAAAGTTTGCAGCAGAAGTGTGTCGTTCGAGCAGTCTTGGGTAGTAACGCGTTATAAGTAACGCGTTACTGTAACTTCGCTACTTTTTTGGTAACTTGTAACTGCAACGAGTTACTTTTTAAAAATGTAACTTGTAACTGTAGTTCTATTACTTTTTTCTCAGGTAACGATGAAAGTAACGACGTTTCTTTGGTCGTTACTTTCCAGTTTTTTTTAATAACATATGATTGAACCAGTACGATCCAGCTATTCCTGCACTTTCAAAATTGTCTGTTCCGACATTTCGAGTGTCAAGTTGGCCACGCACAAACTTGTGAATACTTTCTTTCTCGCGAGTCACGACCCGAATATAGCCATTTGTTGATGTGATGAAAAAAAAAATCTAGTCATCTTTACGCACGCGGGTGTACTTTATGACTGAACACTTACATCTTAGTACCTTGAAGCACTATCTATGCTGCGGTTGTTCTTTTTTATGCGCAAACGCTTTTTAATCGGGTGAATGAACCGTGAAACAACAATACACACGAAGGGCACTGCGAATGTTTCGTTTTTTATTAGCGCCACTGCTGCGCACTGCGCATGTTTCGTATTTTGATTTGCGCCACAACTCCAACACGGTGTCTACAGTCGAGGTAAAATTTACTGCTGTTTGCGCGGGGTTTGTTTGTTGCTCTGGTTGCGTGGGGTCTGTTCAGCAAGGGCAGGGACGTGTTCGCCATCAAACGAGGGAAACGTTCAGACAATAATTTCGAGAAGCAACTGCTGCTATGATATATTATGAAGTAAAAAGCATACTTTTTTACTTTTATTCAATAAAACTTGGTGAGGGGCGTTTTCGAGTACTTCCTAAAGTTTTCGTGTTATAGAAAAGTAACTGAAAAGTAACGTCGTTACTTTTTCAGGGTAACTGTAACTGTAACGAGTTACTCTTTTGATGCGGTAACTGTAACTGTAACTTCGCGACATCTTTCTGAAAGTAACTGTAACTGTAAGGAGTTACTTTTTAAAAGTAACTTACCCAAGACTGCGTTCGAGACAGAAGTCGATCAGACAGTGTTAATGCCTTAAAAGCTCTGGAGAAGGCGTAGATTGAACCGGAGTTTTTCGCGTTGTGAATCTGATGCTGAATTAGCTGCGCTAATAGAGGGCACAAGGAAAGCGAGCTCGATATGTCATCTCTCAGCTGCTGACAGTTCCGAATGCACTGATCTAAAGTAAATTTTTGTAACTTTGAGTTTAAGAGCCTACGGGCGTCCAGTGCTGCTCTGTCTATATTGTTGCTTGATAGGGCCCACTGGGCTAGCAGGATCCAGTCGAATATGGAGAGTGTGCACGAGCAACACCACCTACACTCATATAACCTCAGGAAAGGAGTATGTTTTGTGCTTAATTCCTGTGCGGCACAGAGTAATTCTTACAAGAGTTGGTTACCAAAGGAAGAAACAAGGCTCTTTTGCATTTGCAATGTGCACAATTTTACAAAATGACAAATACCTCGTTCTGTATGCACCCTTAGTATTTTAATCTCACCACATAAAAGAAGTTATATCGCTCCACAAGATGCCTCACTTCTTCATTATAGTTCTTGAGCGGGAAATGATTATAGACAAACTTCAAGCCTCACCGCTGAATTTTCAGTCTCACCTAAAATATGTTGGCACAGGGCCCGCATTGAACATGAGCGCCACGCCAGCATTTGGCTTAAACTCATATTGCCGCAAGTTCGTTGCGGTCGACAGGTGGTATATAGCACCTATCACGCAGAAGTCCCAGGTTCGAATCCCGGGACTGGATAGCACTTTTTGTTAATTCGTAAAACCCGTGGTTCTCGAAAATTGAAGAATGTTGTCATTTGTTCTAGATCACAATGTTCTAGTGCCAAATATTGTTGTGGGAACGTTCCAGAAAATGAAGTGGCTATAAAAGAAGCTCCGCATGGCCATATGAACTCATCCCATCGCCAGCTTTTATCCTGCGGTTATGCCGAGATTCGACGCCTGCGACGCCCTGTTATTTCCTTTTAATTTGGGCAAAAGTTCGCCCCCATTAAACATTCATTTTCTTCACTCATGTTTTGCCTCGCCACTAGTTATTCGTGACAATATTCTTACTGACTTGTCTGGCCCGGATATATAAGCGCTAGGAACGTTCAAAATAGGCAGGTATTTAGGCTCCAAAACTCCGTATAGTGAGTGAAAAAGGCATATTAAACTTGGCATCGATTCTGTTAACTGCGCCGCAAGAAAACATTACATAATACAACAAAGGTTAACGCTTTTGCTGATTTAAAACTGAACAAGCGATTTAAGTTGCTACAGAAACAGAATGTCATGGCAATAATAAGAAAAGGCTAGCCTTCCCCTGCCTCACACCAATGCTCGGAACTACTGAGTTTCGTGAGAGTGGGCTGCAATGAATGACATCTTCAGGATTTCAAACAAAGCTTCTTCTATTCTTCCCAAGCATTGCTTTGTACTTTCACTAAGTTCTTTCAAAGGTACTCCATGTTAGACTTGTCCATGTGAAGCACAAATCTTCATCTGGACTGAGCTCTTCTTCTTGAAGGAATCCATTTTTTCAGTTAGTGAACTTCTTTCTTATCGTTAGCAGAGTTGAAAGTTCCTGAATTCTTTTTGTCCCTCTATTTTACTAGTGGTACTGGTGCCCTGCCTGTTACTTTGAAGTCCTCCTTGTGCATTTTCCGATTGTGAGCGGAGATTGCTGAAGCGGTCTCCACTCGTGGGTGCAAGCAGACTGAAATATTTTAAAAATAGCGGTATGCTAGAGAAGCGAACAAAGACGAGATAAGACCTGTAAATTGGCATAATATGGGCAAAATAATTTAAAAAAATGGTGCTTTCTGAAGGGAATTAGAAAAAAGGCAGGGACACATTAAAAGGCCCTACTGATTAGACACAAGTCCCAGCCAAATGCTGACGCTGAACTCATGTCCAGTCTGTGCAAAGTGCTACCTTGTTCGAGGTGATACTGAAAATCCAGCACTGGGGCTTTAAGCTTGACTAGGCAGTGTTGGAAAAAGTGAGGGGGAAGAGAGAAGTACATTCTCGGGGGGGGGGGGCGGGGGGGGGGGGGGTAAAGGGGGAGGTGCAAAGCCGCAGGGACAAAGCTGGGACTTGGAACAGCTAGAGAAGCAAACTTGGTGCCTCACTCCCGCTGGAGTGAAACTTTCGACGATGACGACGAGAGTGTTTGCGTCGTCGAGGCACAAAATGTGCACCAAGTACATTTCTACAGCACATTTGGTCACAAGTGCCTTTGCCACGACAGTGCAGAAACCAGAGGAAATTGTTTTGTATTTTAGGTTATTTTAAATTATTTATGTTTTGAGAAAATATGAAGTTCTCAACTTTTTCATGCAGAAAAATTCTAAAGCATTGTATAGGTAGTCTCTTTGCAATGCCACAAGCTGGAATCTCACAATTTACTAAATAATTAGCCATCTCGAACCTTTTTGGATGGATAACTGAAGCAGAATTATAGCTCAAGCGCAGTACGGCTGGTGACCACCTTATGGCTCACAGATCATTATTTATAGTGACCACACCCCGGTTTCTTTCAGAGGTCATATGGAATTAATTGGGGATGCTTGCTTCCTCGCAGGTTTTGATCTCGTCACAGGCTACAGTGTCGAGTACATGCATTGCGTGCTGCAGGGAGTGGCAAGGCAGGTGGCTGAACTGCTTCTCTCCTCGTCAAACTCAAACCAGCATTTTTACATAGGTACAGTACCTATCCGCCATACCTCTTGTGCTTAAGTTCTTCCGAGCTTTGCGAATGCTGACCAGACAAACTTCCTTCTGGTTTTGGATTGCAGGAACTTCGGCCACTTTGGCGAGGGTCAACGCTAGACTTCTGTGCATAATGCCTCCACATTGCATCACCAGGCTTCCTCGGTCATTGTGTGAGCGGAGCTACTGGAAAGCATCGGAGTGGCGCCAATGGCTGCTCTTCTACATGGTGGAAGCTGCTTGCAAAGCTCTGTGAACCTGTCCACATTCATCGAGAGACAGTATCGCTCTTCATGAGATACAACAGGCAGGTAAGTTGGCACTCAGGAATAAGAATAAAATTTCAAAAACTAATTATTTTTGGTTTGGACGACTATTATGATACCAGGCATGAATTGCTAATAAAAGTGTTACGTCCCGATCGAAAAGACCATCAGGTTTTCCTGATGGACCATCAGAGTTTCTTGATGGTCCATCAGACTTTTCTAATGGTCTATCAGGTTACCTGATGGAACATCAAAGAAGTCTGATGGACCATCAGCCCATTCCTGACGGACCATCAGCCCATTCCTGGCGGACCGTCTGACTTTCGTGATGGACCGTCAGACTTTGATGGCCCATCAGGCTTCCTGATGGACCATCGAAAAAGCCCGATGGACCATCAGCCGATTCCTGACGGACCATCCGACTTTCCTGATGGACCATCAGATGCGTTTAGATGGTCCGTCAGAAGTTCCTGACGGCTCCTAATGGTCTGTTTGACATTCTTGATGGGCCATCAGAGGTGGTCTAATGGTCGTCAGATGTTTTATGTTTCACTTCGGGTTCATCAAAACAGTCTTATTTCTCGGCCGTCGGGATCGACTTTCTTTGCGCACAATCTTTATCAAAAGTGATTGATTAATTGTATCTCGTGGTATTCTGACGGCACCGTCAGAGGCGTTTAATAACATTTGATATATGGGTCGCGACATATTTGCCAGCATGTGATGAGTCGCGGGCTCGCGAGGTGCTGACACAACTATGTCACGCGATTTGTCTTTACTCACTGAGTCCCCGATTCACCGGCAACTGTGTGTTCGTCTGCAATCAGTCATACGCACCGGGGAAACACGCGTATTTACGGTAGGGTCCATCGTTTCGCATATGCTTCATCTACGCCTTTCATTACCTACGGAAAGTGGAGAGACTTTTCGTCGACACATTATTTTTTATTGGCACGGCACCCCTGAGCCGCGCGACCGTTGTACGCATCGGACGGTCGCGGCGGCAATTAAGTTCGGCTTCCAAACAGACCGTGCGGCCATTGCTTTGCTTTGCTTCGCTCGAAGGTTAAATAGTCGGGGGAACGCGCCACCACCTCGCTGAATAAGCAGCCCGAAGTCGAGGAGGCTCCGCAACTTTGCACGCTACAAAATAGGCGATTTGAGGCTATGACGCGAAAAAAAGCTGTCGTTGAATCTCGCGTATTATATATGATGGGCCGCAGCCGCGTGGTCAAAGGGTTGATGTCATTTCTTTTATTAAGGAAAAGCCTTATATGTCTCATCGTTCAAACGACCTTCAAAGTTCTTGAGCGAAAACACGTCGAGTCACGAAAGGTACTAAAACCGGCGACACGAAAGGTAGAAAACCCGCATTATTCAGTATTCAGCTGCACCAGAACCCTTTTGGACCAGGGCGGTCGTTAACGGAGGAGCATCGCAGGCGTTGTAGACTCAATTAAAGTTTTCACCACCACCACCATAGATATAATAAAAATACAAAAAAAAAACACACAAAAAATATTCTTTTCCGTCCCCCGGTGGGCGTCGAACCAGCGACCTCTCGTTCCGCAGCCCGACGCGGTACCGCTCCGCCACGGGCGGAGGACAGCCGAGAGTCGCGTAAATCAGGACTTACTCTTTAATGTATCGGCTTCTGCCGACGCATCGGCTGCTGCCGGCGCCAGTTTCTATACACGCAGAGTTGACACTTGACAGATTTCTGTCAAAAATGTTCTCATTCAAGTTTATACGCAGTGTTCGACACTCGACGATCCGTTAATTTTAATCTACGCAGTGTCTAGCGTTACGTCCGACGGAACCCAAAATAATAATTAAAGTTACGTCCCACGTAACTTTAGTCAAGGTTTTGAGTTACGTCGGACGTAACCCTATATGAAGATTAAAGTTACGTCCGACGGAACTCCAAATAAAAGTTAAAGTTACCTCCGACGGAACTCGAAATAAAGAGCAACGTTACGTCCGGCGGTACCCAAAATAAAAATTAAAGATACGTCCGACGAACCTACGGAACCTTATTGAACGTTACGCTTTGTGGACGAAACACGACGTAAACATAAAAATATATAATTACTTCTGCATCACGTCCGATGTAGCGTTGGTAAATTGGTCAAAATGGCGGCACTATTCGTACTTCCAGGTTTGTTTTGGGGGTTAAGGTGTGTTCCTCGTATGTAGAGGCTGCGTAGGACTGGCGGTTCGATGCCCGTTGCATACGTTTTTTTTCCTTATTTTTTGGAAATTTTTTTCTCATTTAACAGGATTTTTTTTCGATTTGTTTTTAGATATCAAACCACTTCTTTCTAGACACGACACACAAAATAAAAGAAAAACATTAACAAAATGGAAACCGCAGCACGCGTGCTGCAAGCCTGAGACCACTGAGACCCTGAGATAACAGTGTTGGGTTGTTAGTTCGTACGACAGGTTGGGGGCCCGTGGTCTCGCCTAAAGCGTCGAAAGTTCCTATATGTGCCGTGACCTAGAAAAATCGTGTTGCTCGTACGTTTAGACAGTTTTGATACTATGGTACGCATACACGGGTGACTTATCTTTTAGCTCTAGATGAGAAAGTTAGCCACTGCACGTGCACCACGCAATAGTAATTACACGAATATGTGCCGGTACCACAACCTACGCCGGTACGAAACTCATCCAGGTCGAAACGGGCCGTGGGGGGGGGGGGGGTAACTTTATTTTTTTATTTCGAGTTTCGTCGGACGCAACTTTAATTTCACACTGGTGTCCGTCGGAGGTAACTCAAAACCCTGGGGTAAAGCTACGTCGGACGTAACTCAAAGCCTTGGGGTGAAGCTACGTCGGACGTAACTTTAATTTTTATTCGGAGTTCCGTCGGACGTAACTTTAATCTTCATATTGAGTTACGTAGGACGTAACTGGAATCCTTACGTAAAGTTACGTCGGACGTAACTTTAATTTTAATTTAGGGTTCCGTCGGACATAACGCTAGACACTGCGTTTAATCTATACTTTACATTTTGAAAAACGCTCGCCACTTATATCCCTTCGAGCAACTTCGTATTCAAAAGTTTCGAATCCAAATCGAAATTCAAATCCAATTGTTTCATGCGCTTTGTTGCCTCGGCAGCCTCGCCCTTCCTCATGGAAGATTTGGACGTTTTAGATATTTAGGTAGGTTTCACTCGATTTTGCGACAACGGAAAAATAAGCGGCGTCCACAGTGCTTTATTTAAAAACTGCACTCCTTCGAATGTGGCCGACTTCGAGCGTAGGACGGTGTACAAGGTGTCTTTGGACGGCGACGCGAACACTCGAGGAAGCCGGAATCCTGAAACTGACGGGTGAGTGTGTATTTTTTACCATCCCAAAGTGTGACGTTTTCTTTCATTTTTATTGCGACTGTAATTATAAGTGAATATTGTGGACAGTGCTTATATGGTGCACCTTGCTAGGCAGATGATTGCATGGGTTGTCTTAAACTTCAGTTGAACGTGTGGACTGAACTGCCTTACACGTGACATCATATGGCACCCTACAAGCCGCCATTGCTCCTGTGCCTTAAGTTCGCGCTAATTTAATCGTACTCCGCCGTTCCCAGTTTCACACTCTGAGCGCAGCAACTAAACGAAGCATAGCGTACAGTAGAGCAACACACCGAAACTGTCGGCGAGCTGTATGAGCCACTTCCGACCGCATGTTTATGACAATCTCAGCATCTCGCGGATGCCAAAATTATTTTGAAGATAAATTAATTAAGGGCTCTGTAAAACGGCAAAGTAAAAGCAAAAAATAGAAATGCGCGGTGATGTTAGGAAATTTTCACAAATGTTTTAATATTTCTGAAAGGTTTGAAGACTCGCTTCGTCCACAAATGCTGAGGGTTACTTTGACCGATCAATTTATTGACCATGCATGCTGTTTAGATTGAGATGAAATACAACATTCTTGAACTCGCTTGTCAAAACAAGAAACTCTCAAACTTGTCAGATATCTTGGGTTTCCGTCTTCCAGCGCGAGACGGAACCTGTCGATGTGCTACTCCAATACTGGCACACAACCAATCAATGAATAGCACATTAATTAGTTTTCAGGCGAGATGCACGAACAAACATTTTCTGCACCGTTTTCGCTTTCCAATCGAAGTATCTTTATTCGCAGGGCTGTGCATTCTACAAAGGGCAGCGATCCGACTGTCCTCTCATCCCGACAACTTTTCTGTGGCTGTACCATCATAACAGTACTGTTCGATAGATAATTTGTTTTCAGCGAGATTCATGAACAAACATTTACCGTAATGCTAATTGCTGTCCTGACTTTGAAGTCAAATCATTTTAGTTGCTGGTTTAAGCATTCTTCAACTCAAAAGAGGCAGCGGCCCACTGCACTCCTCGTCTCGACGACGTTTCTGTCAGCGCGAAGAAGTCACTTGCACCACGAGAAATACTCGGTGCAAGAAGATCGCGCTCGAGTGTCAGTCCTCTGGTAAGCGCTTCTGTCCATTTAATGAACAGAGCGCCAAACTCTTGCGCTCCGCAGCACAAAATTACTCGCACGATCGTGGCTGATTCGACGTCAATTCATGCAAGTCATATAATACATGACTCGCATTGATGCAATTAAACTTTGGTTGGGGCCAGTTGGTTCATATTGATTAAAAGGTTAAAAGGCACGAACTGACAGGACGAAAAAAGAGACACGTACGACACGGACAGGCGCCAAGTCTCTTTTTTCGTCCTTTCTGTACGCGCCTTTTAATCAAATTGCATTGATGTTGAATCAGGTGCCATTGCTTCCTAACCAATTTATTTATTCATGATCACAAATGTACAGTCTGGGACAAAAGTCCCCAGGACGTGCGAGTTGTGGCGGAAACCCATTGCTCTGCCATCCGCCGGCGGGTCGAATGGTTTCGAGATCACACAAAAGCGCATGCGCGCGCTCTACTCTGCCTGCAAACATGTTTGTTTCCCGCTGTTCTGCAGCACAGCACCTAACTAGGAATCCGGCACGTGGTACCGCCTCGGAGAGAGCGCTGGCGGCTGACGAGCGTCGGCTATACATTCCGAAACAGAAGATACCGCTTGGGGCATTGCGCCGCATTTCGCCGTGTCAGCGCACCTTGCTTTATAGCCAGTTAAGCTTATCGCTTAGTTGAGCTGCCGTGACTTCTTGCTTTATAGGTGCCATGTCAGTAAGCGCTATCTCCGAAGTGGTACCACGCGCCCGATTCCGAGTTAGGCGCCGCGCCGCAGAAGAGCGGGAAAGCGCACACGTTGGCAGGCACAATAGAATGCGCATGCACTCTTCTGTGATCTCGAAACCAGGCGACCCGCCGGCAGATGGCAGAGCAATGCGTTTCAGTGTCAGCTTGCGTGTCCTGGAGATTTGTGTCCCCGACTGTACCTACTAGAAACCCAAGAGGAGATGGCAACTGAACTGGCCAGCCGCAAACAGGCAGCTGAGGCATCTGCAAGTTTACACAAAGCTGCACCTCCCAGAAACGTCAGCCCTTGTGCCTCTAACGCAAAGCAGGTTTTGTGGAAATTCTGTCACCAGAATATCATTACCTGTCTATGTAATGTGGTACAGCCTATTTTGCTGGGAGTGTCCGAAAGCTAAATCTTAGCGCTAATTAAATTTTTAGATGTGATCTATGACAGGACAAAAGCTGAAAGTGACGATGTTGCAAGGCTCTCAAAAGCAGCGCCAGCCACATATGGCTACCAGAGACCGAAACGGGCAGGCAACTGACCGGTCCTACTGATGCAGAAAGAGAGCCAATCGTGCACAAAATGTGAGTGTGAAAAGCAGCTTGGGAATCCCAAAACTTAGCGTAATGTCATGCCGAGTCCTTAACATTTATACTTGCTTGGGATTGCTCTGTTTGACCACTCACTCAAAGGTTGCAGTTTGCCAAGCCTTCTCTATTTCAGAAAGGCCACTAAAGCAGTCCGAAGTTACTAGGAAGACAAAGGATCAGCTAAATCACAAAAAATAACACGAGGATCCAGTTTGTTGCCGGCAACAATGTGTTGTCATGATTTGTTGATGAGGAATGCCATGCTTTCTGCCTACACCGCAATGTGCGTGAGTAATGTTGCTAGGGGGCGCACCGGCAGAGCTGCTATAAACACCTTTCTCTGACCCACCCTGATCTATCAATTGCAGGAATACCTGTGGCTCGGCTTCCAGTTGAGGTGGGACGTGTTGTAGGGCCCTACTGCCTAACACGTAAGTCATTTATGCCCTGACCTTAGGGTACTCGTATGTTTACCGTACTAACAGAAGCCATGTTTTAGCATTGAAAAGGTAACTTTTTAATGAACCTGCAAAAATAAAAGAAGTTTTCTGTGCGGTGATAGAGCCGAACATGTCATATGCAACACATCGCTTATATCTTGCATAGAGGATATTTATTCATAAAGGGTGGAAACAGTAACGTTGAGAAAGAAAGCATAAACGGCAAAGAGCTCTCTACACTACTGTTGTGGCTGCGCTCTGTTTCTGAGCAGGATGAGCGAGGAATGTCCTTCCTACGTCATGACTACGCAGAAGGTTCCCCAACGTTGCTAGATTACCTCCCAAATAGGCTCCACATGCATCCACCAGATGCACATTGAAAGATTGTTTAATAGCTTTAAAATTAGTTTGCTTGTGCCTTTCAACGAAAGACTGGTATTTTTGACGTTATGTTGCAACATGCAACACATTAAAGCGATAAAATGGGCGCTGGAAATTGGTTTCCGTACCTCTTTAATGTGAAATTTTTTTCCAGTGCTGAGGAGGACATCCTTCCGAAGAATAAGATCGTGGATCCTACCATCGGCCTCCAGAATAAGGGTGGAATGGTAAAATAAAAAAAAAAAAAACGTTTCACTTTCATGCTGTGTACGATATACATTAAAAGAGTTTAGGATAGTGCAGGGGTGGCCAGAGTGACATGGAGTTAGATCCGCAGACATAACTACGAAAGTTTAGAGTCGCTGGAAAAAAGAAAGGGGGGGGGGCTACCTTTAACAAGAAACAATATGGAGGGAACAGTTATTTCCAAAGAAGATGAGTATAATGGGCGACTACAACAAATTACACTATGCATCAGAAGGTCTTTTACACTGCTAAGCAAAAATTAATACACGATTCACTAGCCAGTTACTGCCCCTGACAACCGTTATGCCTATACGGCAGAGAGTCTTTCTAGAACAATAAAGGAAACGGGGTCACTCGACGCATCTATGTGGCAAAAAGCATTCCAGGTGTATATAAATAGTGTGTTGCAAGGCTGCCTAGACTGTGAGCTCTTTTTAAATTCTAGAACTCTTTTCGTCTAGGGGACACGCGTCATGGGGACAGGTTTTCCAGGGAGCCGCAAGCCGCACTTGGACCCGGAAAGAGCCGCGTGCGGCTCGCGAGCCTCTGTTTGGCCACTCCTGAGATAGTGTAAGCACAGTAGATTGAATCGATTGCAACCAGAAGTCTTTAAAACGTTATTGTAGCCAGGCTCCTAATTGTAGTTATAGCCAGGGCCTGGAAAACATTATATTGTCATGCTCACCTGATGCAACTAAGGGATTACATACCTGTTTGATGCAAATGCCATGAAGCTTTGCAGGCCCATGAGCTTCGTAGATGCCCATGAAGATAGAAATTCATAGGTAGCGCTGTTTCAAATTTAATGGCCTAAATTTCATGCATGTAATTATTTTAGTGCATTTTCAATGCATCTTGGAGTATACAGTACCACTCTGCGTGAACCACTGGTATGTGTGAAGCTCTTTCTCGCTTTTGTTTATAACAGATCCATTTCGAACAAGGTGTGCACGTCAACCAGGAATCCGGGCAACATGCGGAAAGCAGAGTGCGACTCCATGTTTTTCAAGATCACTGCTGCTTCTATACGGCCAGTGGAAGTATTTTTGGACAAGTCGGTGACCGGCACCCTCTCCAACAAGGCAAAGGCAGCGCGGCAAGAGAAGGCGTTTGCCCCACTCACTCAGCGCAAGGTGCAGGCTCTCTCATTAGGCAAACATTTTTAAAATCTTGATACGAATCTCGCGAAGTCGCGTAACATATTTTATGCTAAATTCGTATCAACGAAAGCGAAACAAAATTTATATTTTGAAAAACAAGGAATGCATGAATGTGCATTTATTTATGGCAGAAGATATATTGTATGCAATTTGCACAATTCTAACACGCCCCCGATAGTAACACATGGTTTTAATCAACCCACGAATGTTAAAAAAAACATTAATTATGGCGATTCTACTGCGCAGATAAAATAATAAATGCTGAACAGCATACACTTCGTAGAAAACATTTTATTAAATGCACATACTCGGAAAGTGCCCACACTATGTGCTGTTGGAGCCCTACATCAAAAACTTGCGAGCGAAAATTCGGTTCCTTTGTCTTTCCAACCAAGCTAGGACGTAACCGTGGACCACACCGAAGACGTCACCAACATCACTCGGTTTTCTGTTTTTGCCAACCCAGTCACTTTTTTTTAGAGGTAACCTCAAAGTAAAATTGGTTTTGCTTTTCCAAGGCTGAAACACCATTCCACAAGATAGCAAAAACAAAAAAAGCGAATTTGGATTCAGATTGGATTGGATTTGAAGCATGTGTTGATGGTGATGGGACTGGCCACTTTGCAGTTTTTTTAGCATTTTGTTTTTTGAAAACACGCATCTAATTTTGAGCTCCAGTTTTTGGGTAAACAAAGTGCGGCTTATCCCTGGCAGCAGGAGGCAATCAGCCGCCCGGAACCTTGGGAGCTTACTGTCGCCGATCGTGGCCTCCTTGACACCATCATTGTGTAGCACGCATTCGTAATAGCCGTCCCAGCGCGTTGAGGTATTCGGAGCACCCAAACATTTTCACGTTGTATACATTGCGCTGCGGCCGTTGAATTTGCGAATCTGTTTCATTGTGAAATTCGTACCAATAAGTATCACCGAGATTTTACTCTAGTAGGTTGTCTGCTAACACCTGGACGTGTGATGGGGGTACCCCGCCAATAATGTGTCAATCATAACAAATAACAACCGTAAATAATAATCGCACAATTGTATTTTGAACAGATGATTTTATTTTTCGTTCTAAGCCGCAAACTCGAGCAAGTGCTCGAAGAGAAGTCAACGGAGAGCTCGATGCGTCGTGGGCTATCCGGCAAAGCTCGGGTGGGTACGAGCTGTGCCGTTCGGGCTCATAGTGGTGGCGTAGACGTGTTATAGCCTAGCCATTTAAAACACCTGTGGGCTTTACGTGGACGAACACGGACTAGGCCGTCTAAGTGCCTATGTGTGAGATAAGTCATGTCAAGGTCATCGCATTCAGGGCGAGGTTACTCCAACAGTTGAGTATACCTCCAAAGAGCGGTGCTGCTCCGATGTGTAGTGCAGCTACATAGCGGTTTTTGCCATGTCACGACTACGTCTAAGATCCCCATCATTACTAGATTATTTCCAAACAAAGCTTCGGAGGCATCCACTAGGTGCACATTGAAAGACTGTTTAATTACCTTTAAATTTAGTTTTCTTGTGCCTTTCAGCAAAAGTTTGTTGTTTTTGAGGTGATGCTGCAACATAGCCCACACACAAGCTAGTAAATGAGCACTGGAATTCCGTTTTCGTACCCCTTTAAGATCTGCTGTAAGCTACATTCTGTTAATTGTGTAACTTCTTCTGGAAGCACACTTCTTCGAAAGCACGAACTAATGCCTAGGGGAAATTAATTTCGGCATTAGGAAAAGTTGTTTGTTTTGCTTTGTTTATCTACTTATTTTTTCTTAGTTGGGAGACACATGCATCAGATTAAACTTCAAAGCAGCATGTTAAAGTAAAATAGAAATGGGCAACAATACAGGATCAAACATTTCATTGTTTTTAACAGCCAACGCTGCAAAAGACATTCAATTCTATTGGGTATTAGTTTTAAAAAAGAAGGGCAACATAAACTGATCCTCTTAGTATTTGCATTTAATTTTCTTATGGTCATAACCTGCTTGCTTAAATGTGTATTGCAGGTTTGAAATGCACCTTTCTTGATGTATGCCAACTGTAGGGAGGTAAATGTTCTGAATTCATTTTAACCATCAATTTCTCTTCTTTCTTCAGGTGACTCCCAACCTAAGGATCACTTTATTATGCAGATCTCAGATTGTTAGATCGGGTATGGGCATACTTATGACTACTGTCGGGAGTGATCTTGAATTAAAC
Organism: Ixodes persulcatus; assembly: GCA_013358835.2. NCBI lineage: Eukaryota > Metazoa > Arthropoda > Arachnida > Ixodida > Ixodidae > Ixodes > Ixodes persulcatus. The sequence goes on from JABSTQ010002944.1 coordinate 44,339, forward strand.
ATACCTTTATGCGATAAGTAAAGAAATAATGGCTTGGAAACTTTTAGAAGCTTAACTAAAAACGAGCATTGCTTTAATATCCTGAGGGTAGCCTCACCTAAAATTGAGAAATTCGGTAAAAATGTAAGGCAATCTACCTCTAGAGTGCTACCAAAAAGGGTTATAAATATTGTAGCCATACCATGAAAGGAAGATCTTTCAAGGAATGTGAAAGATTGTTGTTTTTATATAGAACTGCATTGTTCTTTCTGGTGTTTATGATGCTGTCTTTGAATTCTGTGGCCTGTCTAAGCTGTTACCACAGCGAGGGATGACAACCAAATATAACAGTTTCCAACGTTCATTGTCTACTTATCTACAGTTGTAGCTCCTATTTCTTACAAAGTCACTAGCCTAGCGTTGAGATTTATAGACATGGGCTACATGTTTTGTGCTTAAAAGAATCTAACAAAAGCTATTGTGGGCTGTCTATTGGGAGTGGAACATGAATCAGGATACTGCGGTACTTTTGTTTTTATGGTAATCTCTGAACTCTGTAAATTCTAAGAAAGGTTGAAGGTTTGTTAGGCGCCAGCTGCCACCTAACTGTTTCCATTTGAGACTAATTTACCCTTGGTCTTCTTAAACTATGACCCTGCAGATTGTATTTATGACGTTCTATATTTTTTTAAGTCTGAGCACTGCAAAAAATATTACCCTGGATTTTCAATATTCCAGGCTTCTTTTGGCTACAACTGAGGGAGAAGAGGTAGCGCCAGGCTGAAAGGGCAGCCCGGCATCAGAAGATACGGCGGTACCTGTCAGATAAGCTATCCGATCTCAAGAGAAATCGCTACAAAGGTTTGTGCATCTATACTATAACTTCCTTAATTAAGTTAAATACTATTTTGTGTCTCAAGTTTACAAGCAATTATTTTAAATGATGGTATAGATAAATTATTTTGAGTTTAACATATCTGTAAATGTTTATGCAAACAACTTTATAGTTCTGTGTTTATGAGCTGACCACTTGGAAAAGGCTGTGGGTTGCTTGGTCGCTACTGCCATCCCATCAGGCCGTGCTCGCCCACTCTCCAAAAAATTGCATGGTCACACAATTACAAAGAAGCACGTCACTCTTGCTGCCCCTTAGTCGTCCCTAGGTCCACTCTGCTGTTGACGTATCTCAATGGTCGCCCTGTGTTTGGACTCATCGCTGATCTCTGAATTGCCCTTGATATGTCCAGGCTCATCCCTTTGTTGCCTGTCCTCCCCCGATGCGCGATGGCAGACCTGCAACTGCCCATGTTGTTGCAGGTCTGCCATCGCTTGCACCCCATGTTGTAGCCTTTTTACCTTTTTCTTCATATTAATTTAGCTTAATTTATATATTGCCAATACTATTGAAATGGAGCGAATGTACTATTGCAGCCAATACGAGCTGAATGCCACTACGCGTGGCACGCAATAATATGAGAGTTTTCTCTTGGATTGTTCAGCAAAGCTTGGTATGCGCTGAGGTAGAAAAAAATCGCTTCTTGTGCTCGTTGCACCACTATGCCGTTTCTTGTCAATTTGCAGCTCATAGTGATGCAATGAGCGCAAGAAGCAACCTGCCTAAATTCAGCAAACACAGAGGTTCACTGAAAATCCGACGGGTGGCTCCGTTAGTACCACACACCATGCGTCATGGCGGTTCAACTAATATTGGTCACAATAGCACTTCCTCAAATGTTTCTGGTTTTTCTGTACCACCTTGCCATTCCTCCCAGCGAAACAGTGTATGATTTCATAACTTCATAATAAAAATATCAAAGCATTGCAGCTTGTTTGACTTTATTCTTAATAGTAGCTGCATTTGCCGTACTCAAATGTCAGGCTGGCGATTACCAGTGTGCAGCCGACAATATAATTAAATTATAAGTGGGATATGCACCTCGTCATGCTCCAGACATAGGACATTATTAAGTTTCTACATTATGCATTCACATATTGTCGTGTATTTTTAAGTTGTGGCCAGCTCGAACTGTTTCAAATTAGCCATGAAACCACCATAATCAAACCATAAAAAATAGACGTCTAAAATATGACAGGTCATTCGACTATCAGCCCATCAAACCAATAGAACATCAAACCATCAGGCCATCAGGCCATCAGACCATCAGGCCAACAGACCATCAAACCATCAGGCGTCCCAAAATACGACTCCATCAGACCATCAGCCCATCAGGATTTTCCGGATGGTCTTTTAGATAGGGACTGAAGACAGAAGTTATGAAAGTGGTGATAATAAGAAAGGGGATGTTCATACGCATTGCAACAGTTGCCATGTAATGTCTATTTTTCACAGCATATTGTCCCACTAGCTTCGGGCATTGCACGAAATAAGTAGGGTAATGGAAAAAAAATTGAAGAGCGTTTCAATGGGCAGGGAGGGCAATGATGTATTGGAGTAGTTTCCATCTGGTGACTGCCATCAGTTATGTAGAGCTGGAATGTTTGATATGTCTTTTAATCACCCAGGCACATAGCCACGTGGGAGGCCTATGGAGCCCAGCACGGCCCCCGGCCCGCCCCCCCCCCCCTATATCTTCCATTTTGCGGGGACCTCTTCTCCCTCCTCCCCGTCATCCAGCATTTTGTCATGGGTGGCCCCTCCCCCAAAAAAATCACAAAATCCTGGCTATGTGCCTGTAATTACCTATAAGCATATGTTGTGTGGCATTCGGGAAGCTTTTATGAAATGAGTGGTGTTTCCAAAACACACAAATTCCCTTGGAGATCACATTGGTAACTGAAGTGGCCTCTCACTTGGCAAGGGATACCAGCGGCTGAGGTGCTACTGGCCCCCACCTCAAAGTACATGGTGCAAAAGCTTGTGCTGCACAACCTAGAGATCTCACCCCTGCCCATGTTGACCTAGGTTACCTCGGTACCAGCGTGTGGTCATGTATCGCTACTTCATGGCGCACGTTAGAGGGTGGGCACGGCTTAGGACCTCGGCCTTGCGGTTACACTGAACCGAAAATATTTGCTTATCTACAGCATAGATATCAGGTGTCCCTTCAGGCAGACTAACTTCCCGCTATCTACATTTTCGCCGAACAAGTCATCCCCCTCAGAAGATCGCACCCAAAACTTGCACTAGCGTGGAAACACTCATCATTTAATGAGTTTGTTCCGCTGTACTCGTACCCGTGCATGCGCACTTGCCATATAGCAGCGAGTTCGTTTCTGCACTCCCTAAGTGGTTGCACTCACCAAATTTGTTTCTGTGCCAGCTCTCTCAGGAAGCTGTACTCACTTGAACCAAGAAAATCGGGCATGCACCAGAATGCAATCCCATCATGCATTGCTCAGGTTGCCCATTTTGAATACTAGCGAAGGAGGAAACCCAAATCGAAAGTCTTGAGCTGCACTACTTAGGATGAATATGTCACGTAAGCCAGCATTAGCAGCAGCGCTACTTGAGTTTACTTCCTTTGACAGCAGATATGAAGAGCTTTTTTAAGTGATTAAGAACAGCATAAGACTGATATGTCTAAAAACAGTAAATGTTCTGTTATGACGATGATGGGCGTGATGCTTGGATCTGCAATGCAGTGCCTCAATGCTTGATTGGCAGTTATGAGTGTACAGGCACAAAATGTGTCACAATTGCAAAAATAGCGGATGTGCTCATATTTTTTTAAACAAGCAATAACAATGATTTGAAATTTTTTTTTAGAATGTGTGTTTTTGGATGCCTTGGGGTCCTGACGTTCCACTCAATTTTTATATAATTTTGTGATGCATATTTTTGTACCTGCGAATAAATTGGCACTACTGAAACTAACTGTCCGAGTGAAGTCAAGTGAGTGTAGTCGATCTCACAGGACGTCACACTTCTACGTTATGCTAGGCTGGAAGGTCGCGCAAACTCGTTTGCTGCGCGTTCTCGGTACAATTTTTCTTGAAACTGTTTAATTAATTTGTGCGACACGCAGGCATCGGTTTGGGCTAAAACTTGGTCAACATTACCTAGATCAGTGGTTCTCAACCATTGATGTTTCGGCGACACCGGTTGTGGTGAGGGGAACGGAAATGTATATATTATTGAAAATAAAAATTTCATAAATCACTATAACAAAGTTCTAGTGCAAAGTAGCCTTCTCTCATTGGAATACACTTGAGAAAATGCAACTGAAAGTTGGAACGTCTCTCCCTAAACTACACGAAGACAACCTTTATTGCCGAGTTTGACTAATGAGGCAGGGCTTCCAGGACCCCGAGAATGCCTTCGCAGACACCAAAGGATCCGCGGACCCCCATTTGAGGACCACTGACCTATATCAGGCCTGTGGCCAATTTCAATCGTAAAATAAAGTTTCTAGATCTTCTTCATTGTCCATTTAATGGTTACGCTAAACATTATCCGTAAGTTTGCGTTGCAAGTGTTCACAAGTGTTACTTCTTCTGGTTCTACTGTAGTCGAATTATGCCGAAAACTTGTGTAGTCTGCAAAATCTCCAAGACAATGAAGTGTTTCTTGGTGATTTGTATTGCAAATAGAAACAATTCACACTGCCCTGTCGCATTTCCACCTGTCCTATTGCCTCACAGTGCGCTTGTTTTGGTTTGTGTCACGAATTCTGCATACCCAGTGTTCTCTTCTTTACTACTCTAAGTTTTTTCACAATTCATAAAATGTTTAAAGAATGTATGGATATCCGTCACCACTGCACAGACATTGCAGGAACACTGTAGACAATTTAAAACAATTTAAAGTAATTTCAACTTTAAATATTTTTAGATATTATATAAGAAATTTGCCTTTCAATAGTGCTTGTGGAGAAATCAGAATCCTATATGTATTAAGCTATTTTTTGCACAGTTTTCTGCAAATTAATATCTAAGAAACCAGTCAACCGAAATTGCTGGCACTATGCTGCATCACCCTCACATGAAGGAAGAAGCATACGAGGGCCGTTCAAAAATTATTCGACCTGAATTTGTACCGCGGAAACAAATGAAATGCGGACAGTGCCTCTTGTGGGGAGGTGTACTCAGTTTCGGGTCTACCTTTACGAGGTATGTTCAAAAAGTATCCTACTTGAATTTGTTCCACGAAAACAAATTAAACACAGACACTGTCTTCTGGTGGGTAGGTGGAGGGAACAATAAAGGGCCTGCTTGAATTTTATCAGGCCCGCAAAAAATATGAGTCACCGGCAGTCAGCCTCTACGTGAGGAAGGGCAGTCAGTTCTCTTTGCTTTCTCCCGTATCTTGTTCCTTTCAGCGGCATTTTTATCATGGGGAAAAGCCAGAGATCAGAAGGAGCCATGTCATGAGAGTACGGAGGCTGATTCTGGTCAAAAAACGCTGAATCAGATGCGAAAAACGAGCTGGTGCATTGTTTTGATGCAGCTCCATCGTGAGAAACTTTGGCACGAATTTCTCAGACACTCTCTGCAGAGCCAAATGCTCCTTCAGAAGTGAATGCACCAAGTCGGTAATTCCTACCACCTCAGTCACAAGTTCTTGAACAGTGTTGCGATGGGTCCTGCACGACCCAACTCCGCACTTGGTCAATCACCTCGTTATTTCGGCTTGTTGAAGGCCTTCCGGGACGTGTATCGCTCCCCACTGTCATGCGACCATCTTTGATCAGGTAGTACGCCTCTTTAATTTTTTCGTAATGCCCATGGCATCGCCGCCGAAATTATGGTGAATATTTTTGTTTCCACTTGAGTGTTGCAACGCTTCCACCAAAATTTGATGCAATACCTCTGTTCAAGCTATTTGGTTGTTTTGCAGAAACAAAACAAAACAAAACAAAAAACGACGAGCACTGATTACGATCATCTGGTGGGCTAGTTGGTTGATCATTATGTGGGATTAAGAGCGCAAATACAAGGAAGGATAGTTGAGGCAGACAGGATAGAGTGCTGACTAACAACTGATGTTTATTATACTTTTCTTCTTGTATTTGTGCTGTTAATTCTACATAATGAGCACTGACGACACTTCCTCACTCAGAGGCTGACTGCTCGTGACTCACATTTTTTTGCGGGCCTGATAAAATTAGCGCATGCACATGAATGTTTCCTCCACCTCCCCACCGGAGGACGCTGTCGGCACTTCATTTGTTTCCGTGAAACAAATTCAGAAATGTAGAAAAATGTTTGAACAGCAGCAGAGGCTTTATCACACGACGTTTCGGGAAGAGACTTTCCTTCTTTTCCAGCAGTCTGTGGCAGCAAAAAATTTCAAATGAAAGAATGGAGCATTAAATTGCAGCATTTAGGCATGTGAAAATGTACTCATAATGTCTGGGTGCCCAACTTAGCTCTGTTCTCTGTTTTGTTTTTCAGAGCTGCTGCTCGAGACCTTCGTTGTCCGCAGCAAGACATTGTTTGGCGTGACCTCTGCCACATTTATTGTGCACCAGTTGCTGCACCTATGCAACTGTGTCCGTCAGCTGGAACCACTCTGGGCTCATTCTGCCTTCATTTTCGAAGAGGGAAATGGAAGGATTTTGAAGCTGGTGTCGTCCGCGCGAGGACTCCCTGACCAGATTTTGGTGCGGGTCGTGATGGCTCAACAGGTTGAGTGTCTCCTGGCAACAGCGAAGTTGCCCGACAGGGAACAGAATGTGTGCTTGAGGTTTCTCGGTTTCCCTCCTATTCAGAATGCGAGTCATGTGGAGGGAACATGTCTGCTTGGATGTGGAAGCGCTGTAAGCTTGAGTGGCAGTGGAAAAGCGTGCTCTTGAGCAGCACTGTGGTTTACCTTGCACCACTGGAACAGAGTATGAACGCTTTGTCTTTGGCCGCAAGGTGTTTCACAGTGCTGGTCACACTAGGCCAGAAAAAAAGCAACACCACGGTCGTCCCCACACAAGATGGGGAGTACTACAAGATTGAAAAAATCATCCTGGTGTCACTTCACGCCCAGACGTGTGTCCTCCTCTGCCGTCCAATTGTCCTGATGGAAGAATCATGCATGCCAGCGCGCATCAAGGAATGTTTTCTTTCAGAAAGCGAGGCCCTGAGCGTCCTACAGCCCAGTAGTATCAAGGACAGCTGTCTGTATATAGACTTTGTCAGTGAAACAAGTCATTTGTGTGGGATCTGCCAAACAGCATTGAGAGGGATTAGTTCGACTTGCTTTTGTGTATATATGGTATTCTATCTAAATATGATATTTGGTTGACCCACTGTAGATTGGGGAATTTGGCACTGTAAAGCATGTTGCAAAATGTTTTGCACGTTATGTTATTATATGTAAATATCACATTTGGTTGACCCACTGTAGATAGGGGAATTTGATACTGCAAAGCATGTTGCAAAATGTTTTGCACGTGTTTGTTTTTCTGTAGGAACGGTATACTCGAATGCAAAGACAATATTTATTTTCAAGTACAAAGCGCCACTAAAGTGCTACGTACAAAAGGAGTCCTTTCAATTGTTTCAAATTGTACAAACAGAAAAGAGCTGCATGTACATAAACTTTCCTTACAGAAAGAAACTTCAGTTGTGATTTACTTCATGTCGTGTAAAAAAGCTGATAGAATTACACAAAAAAGCCAAGAGATATGTAAGCAGAAATGACCATATGGACCACCGAGCATGTGTCCTGCATACAAAATAAAAGAGAACGAGGATAGTGATGGTGACACCCTGGTGGTTCTAATAAATGTGAAGATGCTGGTCTCAATATTATGCCCTACAGAGAAGCGTTGAGACAACTATAAGTCAAAGCATGCCGACATTTAATGACACCGAGATAAAAACTTTCCTTGCACTACAATTTCAGAAAAAGTGGGTTGGTATTCCTATCAGTCCTTCCTACCCTTATTCCTAGATAAAAATAGCTTTTTATCTGGAACGAAATATTTAGCTTCGTTGACTTGCTGGATCAGTGGCATGAAACCATTTTCCATTTTGATTCCGCCTGGATTTTGCACACAGGTTTAATATAATGGTTGAAGCATCTAGTAAAATTGTGAAAGGATTAGCTCGCCTCCATACAAAAAAAAAAACGGACTGTAGTGTCTTCCTATGCATCACATATAAACATCAATAAAAAATTGGGTCACTGTGGTATTTATTTTGGCCAAATGAAGCGAATAATATGAGAACATTTTTCCTCCCATTACACTTGTTTTTTAGTCGTAATAAACGCAAGAATATTATTTTGATCATTTGAAAAAGGGACGGCGAAAATTTCTCCTGGGACAAAAAATTGGAAGGCATTTACGTTTATCTGTAATGCGAAATTAGAGCGCGGCTCTTGAGGTGTTTTGATTTTCCTTATACTGTTGGTAAAGAATTTGATTGGTATTTTTCTTCTACCTATAATGTGGCATACATACACCAATTATTAAAAACATCGGTAATCACGCGCCATCTATACCGTTTTGCTGCTCCTCTTCTATACCGTCCTCTCCTCCTCTGGATAATA